>PVIW01013470.1:0-27242 GCA_004026585.1 Noctilio leporinus
ATACCCAGCTACTTTGCTAAATTTGCTTATTAGGTCGAATAAGTTTTTGGTGGAGCCCATCGGGTTTTGTATGTACACTATCATATCATCTGCAAATAATGACAGTTTGACTTCCTCCTTTCCAATTTGGATACCTTTGATTCCTTTTTCTTCTCTGATGGCTATAGCTAGAACTTCCAAGACAATGTTGAATAGAAGTAGAGAAAGTGGACAGCCTTGCCTTGTTCCTGATCTTAGGGGGAAAGTTTTCAGTTTTTGTCCATTAAGTATGATGTTGGCTTCAGATTTCTCATAGATGGCCTTTATGATGTTGAGGTATGCTCCCTCTATTCCCATTTTGATGAGGGTTTTTATCATAAATGGTTGTTGTACTTTATCAAATGCATTTCAGCATCTATTGATATGATCATATGGGTTTTGTCTTTCATTTTGTTGATGTGATGTATTACATTTATTGCTTTGCAAATGTTGTACCATTCTTGCATTCCTGGGATGAAACCCACTTGATCATGGTGTATGATCCTTGTAATGCACTGCTGGATCCAGTTGGCCAATATTTTGTTGAGAATCTTAGCATCTATGTTCATCAGAGATATTGACCTATAGTTTTTTCTTAGTTGTGTCTTGACCTGGCTTTGGGATTACAATAATATTGGCCTCATAGAAAGAGTTTGGGAGTCTTTCCTTTTCCTGGATTTTTTGGAATAGGTTGAAAAGGATAGGAGTTAATTCTTTAAATGATTTGTAGAATTCACCTGTGTAGCCATCTGGTCTCAGGCTCTTGTGCTTTGGGAGATTTTGGATTAATTCTTCAATTTCACTAGTTCTTATTGGCCTATTCAGGATTTCTGCTTTTTCTGGATTCAGTTTTGGTAAATTATACATTTCCAGGAGTTTCTCCATTTCACCCAGGTTGTCATATTTCCTGTCATGTAGTTTTTTGTAGTAATTTCTTATAATCCTTTGTATTTCTGAAGTATCAGTTATGATTTCTCCTCTGTCATTTCTGATTTTGTTTATTAAATCCTCTCTCCCTTTTTCTTGATGAGTCTGGTTAAAGGCTTGTCAATTTTGTTTATTTTTTTTTTCAAAGAACCAGCTCTTAGACTTCTTGATTCTTCGATTTGTAGTTTGAGTCCCTAAGTTATTTAATTCTGCTCTGATATTGATGATTTCCTTTCTTCTACTTGCTCTGGGTTTTGTTTGTTTTTGCTGTTCTATTTCTTACAGCTTTATGGTTAGGTAGTTTTTTATAAGTTTCTTCTATCCTTTTTTAGGTAAGCCTTTGTTGCTATGAATTTCCCTCTGAGAACTGCCTTTGCTGTGTTCCATAGGTTTTGGACTGTTATGTATTCATTGTTATTTGTTTCCAGAAACTTTCTGATTTGATCTTTGGTCTAATTGTTGACCCATTCATTACTTAAAAGCATGTTATTCAGTCTCCATGAGTTAGAGTGTTTTTGTTTTTTTCCCTTGAAGTTGGTTCCTAATTTCAATCGACTGAGATTTGAGAAGATGCTTGGTATGATTTTGATGTTCCTGTATTTGTGGAGGCTTGTCTTGTGACCTACCATGTGGTCTTATCTTTGAGAATATCCCATGTACATTTGAAAAGAATGTGTTTTTCACTTCTTTGGGGTGAAAGGTTCTATATATATGAGTTAGGTCCATTTCCTCTAGAATGTTGTTCAATGCCACAATATATTTGGTGTTTTATTTTGGTTGTTTGGAATATCTGTCCATTGTTGATAATGGGGTATTAAAATCACCTATTATTATTGTGTTGCTTTCTATATCCTTCTTGAAATCCTCCAAGATTTTTCGTATATATTTGGGAGCTCCTAGTTTGGGTGCATATATGATTACCAGAGTTATATCTTCTTGATGGATTATTCCCTTAAGTATTATAAAATGTCCTTCTTTATCTCCTTTTATGGCCTTTAGTGTAAAATCTATTTTGTCTGAAATAAGTATTGCTACTCCAGCCTTTTTTTCATGTCCATTTGCTTGATATATATTTTCCCATCTCTTCACTTTCAATCTGTGTTGATCTTTTGTTCTGAGGTATGTCTCGAAGACAGCATATATATGGGTCATGTTTTCTTATTCATTCAGCTACCCTATATCTTTTGATTGCTGCATTTATTCTATTTACATTTAAGGTTATTATTGATTAATACTTTTAAAAAAAATTTGTTGCTGTTGTATTATACCATCCCCTTTTTGCTCCTCTCTGTCCTTCTCCCCACCCACCATTCCCCCCAAAGTCAATCCCACCTGTTGTCCATGTCCATGGTTCCTTTATACTAGGTTCTTGTCTAAACTGCTCCCCTTCCTTGACTCTTTCTTCCCCCTCCCCCCAACCCCCTTCCACCTGACCACTGGAAAATATTCATATATTTGGTTCTGTTTTACTTGTTGTTAGTTTTGTTCATTATTGTCCTGTAATGGGTGAGATCATATGGTATTTGTCCTTCACTGACTGGCTTATTCACTAAGCATAATACTCTCCAGTTCCATTGATTGATACTTATTTATTGCCATTTTTTCCCTTTTTACCTGAGTTCTGCTCTGTGTCTCTCTGTTTCTTCAGTTTTTTAAGGCAGACCCTTGAGCATTTCTTGCAATACTGGTTTAGTAGAGATGTATTATTTTAGTCTTCTCTTATCTGGAAAACTCCTTATTTCTCCTTCCATTTTTGAATGGGAGCCTTTCTGGGTAGAGTATTCTTGGTTGCAGGCCTTTGTTTCCCATTACTTGGAATATTTTTGCCATTCCCTTATGGCTTGTATTGTTTTTGTTGAATAATCATTTGATAGTCTTATTGGAGCCCCTTTTTATGTTATTTGCTGTTTCTCTCTTGATGCTTTTAGAATTCTCTCTTTATCTAGTTTGCCATTTTAATTATAAGGTTTCTTAGATTGGGTATGTTTAGATTGATCCTCATTAGGACCCTCTGTGCTTCCTGAACTTGAGTAACATTCTCACTCATCATGTCAGGGAAGTTTTCTATCATTACTTTGTTGAACAGGTTTTCCATTCCTTGTTTCTCTACTCCTTCTGGTATCCCTATGATACAAATATTATTGCATTTCATGTTGTCCTGCAGCTCTCTTAAAACTTCATTCTTGTCCAGCTTTTTCTCATTCTGTTGCACTGTCTTGGAATATTTTTCTATGTTGTCCTCCAGCTCTCTGATCTGATCCTCTGATTCCTCTAGCCTGCTATTGATTCCTTCTACTGTATTCTTCAATTCAGAAATTATATTCTTCATTTCCTCCTGGCTCTTACTGATAGTTTCTATGTCCTTTTATTGCTGGTGTAGTTCTCAGTAGTTCCTTGTAAATTCCTTGGAGTTCTTCATATTTCCCCTGGAGTTGTTTGTAGTTCCTCTGGAGTTGTTGGTAGTTTTATATGAGGTGGATAAGCTCATTGAGCTTCTCTATTGTTATTATTTTGAATTCCATATCTGAGAGTTTGGTTGCCTCTGTTTCATTTAGTCATCTTTCTGGGGATTCCTCCTTTCCTTTTCGTGATGGACTGTTTCTTTTTCTCCCCCATTTTTAGGTTTTGTAGTAATCCAATCAGACTGTGATCAGCTGCCAGGCTAAGGAACTGCTAGGCTAAAAGGGTTGATTTAGTTGCAATCCTATTGGTCTGTGATCCTCAGCCAGGCTCAGATGCAACTTGGGCTGAAAGACTGATTCAGTTGTAAATCAATAAATCAGCTACCCAACTCAGGCCCTGTTCTACTAGACAGAGAGGTTCAATTGTAACCCAATGGATCAGTCACCAGTTTAGATGCAGCCTGGTGGGATAGATTCAGATGTAAATGAATGAATCTGTGATCACCTACCAGGCTGAAGCACCATTGGGGTAGGCAGCAATATCCAATTTTAATCTAATGAATTTGTGTTTGGCCACCAGGCTCAGAAGCTGCTGGGCTACACAGCAAGGTACAATTGTAATCCAATGAATCTGTGATCAGCTGCCAGGCCCAGAGGCCAGTGGGCAGGACAAACCAACTCAGTTGTGAACCAGTGAATTCACGATCAGCCACCAGGCTCACTTGCTACTGTGCAGGGCTGAATGACCCAGCTTTAAGTCAGGGAGTTTGCCATCAGCTGCCAGGCCCAGGTGCTTCTGGGTGATAAATTCCTCTTCAGGTGCCAACTTTTGTATCTGCTCAGATAGGGCAGGGTGAGAGAGGTTTATTTAGATGTAAATCAAAGAATTGTGATCAGGCACCAGACTCAGGCATTGCTGGGCAGGGCAGATTGCTTCCACTGGGTGGGGCTATAAGGACCCTCCTACAAGGCCACATGGCACGGAATAGTCTGCCCCTGGTGTGGGTGAGGAGTCAGCACTGGAATTTCCACAGTGGCTTCCTCACTTCTCTCCTCCAAGCCACCACTGCAAACTCCCCCCACATGTCTCCAGTCCACTCTGCCCAGGTTAGATGGGTGCCAATATATTTTCGTTGTGGTCACCCTAGTAGTTCTCTGTCTCTAGGGCTCTCTTAGGCTAATAAACTCCATGGATTTCCGCCCTTCTTAGCTGGATGCTGCTCTACTCTCTACCATGTTGCTGTAGCTGGGACACCCAGCTGGGGGATGAGCACCCACTCTTCTCAGGTGGAGCCCCTGGCTTTGTCCCTTTGGCTGCTGCCTCCAGTGCAGGCCCAGCCAGTCCTCTTGCATTTCCAAGAATCCTACAAGTCACGTTGTGATGAAGCTCCTCTTCTATTCTGTTTATGGTTATAGGGCTTCTTTCCCACTGATGTTCTGTTGGTAATTCCAGCTGACTTTTTCTCCAAAAAAGCAATTCCAGATGCGACCTGGGAGGTGATTGGTGCAGCCCTACTTACTCCTCTGGCATCTTGCTCAAACTCCAAGAATCAACTATTTTGTGCACTCACAACTGTAAACCTATTTTTACCTAACTTTGCATAGTAAAATAGAGGATATTAAAATAATTTATGATCTATTATACAAAAGTTAACTACTTTTGCTTTATTAATTACTATTGTATCTTCTTATGGTTCATAATAGTTTACTGCATGTGAAGATAAAATGTGAATCAGTGAAGTTACATCATTTATCACTTGTGAAAGAACAGTATTTTACTGGTGACAATACTACATGGTTGATGTTTGTCATTAAAATTCATCATCTGGTAGCACAGTGGATAAGGAGCTGGCCTGTGAACCCAAATGTCGCTGATTCAATTCCCAACCGGAGCATACAACCAGGTTGCAAGGTAGGTCTCCATCCAGGTCCGTAGCTGGAGGCAGATAAAAGGCAACCATACATTGTTGTCTCTCTCCCTTCCCCTCTCTCTGAAAATAAAAAAATAAAATAAAATATTAAAAAGTAAATTGATCATCACTAAACATTCAGACAATTTTCTAATAAATTCTCTCTCCACACACACACACACAAATGATGTCTTTGTAGTTGACACAGAATGGATCTGAAGTTTGCTGGGTTTATATACAAGCTTTTCCATTTACATAACTTGAGATCTAATATCTGTAAAATTGGGGTAATAAAATGACCTATATAGAATGATATAGAAGAGTTGTTATTAATTGATTAATTTAGCATGAATTAAGAATTCCCTTCTCAGATATTTGAAACTCATGATTTTTAACCATAAACTTCTTATGTATTTAAAACCCTCCTGCAACTGATGAAAAAATACAGAGGTTTGGCTGCCTGCTACCACAAAAGCCAAACTTGTGATGCCATGGCTTGTGAGGAAAGGAAAGAAGTCCAGGAAAAGGAGCCCATCTTTGTCTGCCATGAAAAAAGTTCAACATTCTTCAACAAGATGAAGACAAAAATTAGTGTCAAAAGTCCCTATTCCATTTTAAAATGCAGTACTTTGGGCTCCGCTGGAGGCTGATAGACAGTCATAGTCCCTGTCTAGATAAATTAGCTGGTCCCTGGCTGCTGTTCAGTTCAGGCAATGAGCCCTGAGACTGCTGGGGCCACACATTTACATACTCCTAGGTGAGAGTATGTGAATGCATCACTGCCCAATACAATACCAGGTGGGGAAAAGAGAAAGACTTATTCCTGGTTGTCATGGGCCACATGTCTGGTAAGGCCATGTACCCATGGAGAGAACAGGTGAGTCATTTGTGTAAATCTAGGTCACAAGCCAGAGCAAGCCCTGAGCCAGAGAGCCAGCCTCTTTGCTCCCCTGGGATTATATTACCTTGGGTGTAGGATGGACCAGGTGCTTTCTCAGATGACCAACTTCCCAAACTGTGTCATGCTTCAGGTGAGTCCATCTTCCAAACAATCCCTTCCTTCCCCAGGCTAGATTGACAGGCCTCTTTGCTCCAGCATCCTCCAGGAGCCATTTTGACTTCTATAGTGCATGTGCTAGCCTTCTCCTAGGCCCACCACCAATCTGGTATTGAAAGGCAGGGAGGACATTTTCCTATCCAATTATCTTGCTAGCTTTTTGCTTCTGGGCCCTCTCTATTGATATTTCTAGTTTTCTGTTTGCTCAGTGTAAGAGCCTTGTCCTGTTGCCTTCTTGATCAATGGGAGAGGCTCCCTCATGCTATGGACATACTGTCTACTAGTAACACTCCTTCACCATCCCTCTACCAAATTTCCAAGCCAATGATCACCTACACTTATTTTTTTCTTTATACCCCTCAACAGTGAAGGAAAACTCATCCCTCAAAGACAAACTTGATGACATTTTATTGAAGTTCCTTGTTTTTCCCTGTTGTAATTCAGTACTTTAAATTATCCTTATTAACATGAAAAAATCATCTATCATTTATCATTGTATAAGTAAATGTCATGCACTTCTGTTTCCTCATCATCCTCTATTCTCCAGAGCTCTTGACCTATTCTCCATTTCCTGGAAAGACCAATTTTTTAAAAGGGTTATCTACAGGTGTTTGCCATCATTTCATCTTTTTCCAACTGATCTGGCTAATATCACTTTTTAATCCCTATGTTGTTAAATTTAAGGTACTTTTCCTGTCATCCTGGATGTTCTCCCAACACCATTCCATACAACTGAGTGCCCCTTAAATTTTGATGCACTCTCTTCCAGTGGCTCATGTACAACATATTTTTGGGGGTTTCTTTTCTTTTTTCCCTTTTCAGTTTCCTTTACCAACTTCTTGTCCTTTATGTAAGAGCTTCTCAAAATTTAACATACTGATCATCAATGAATCTCTTAAATGCAAGTTATGAGTAAATAGGTCTGGGGTGTCTCTTAAAAAGTCTTCAAGTAGTGCTAATGCTTTTTTATTTCACAGACCACACTTTGAGAAAAAATATATCTCCCCCCAAAATCACTAAAACTTCTGAGGACTCAAATGTAGCTTGTATAACTTTTCATGCAGACTTCTATCCCTAGGCAATTTTACCCATTTCTATGGAGTTAAATACCATAATTGTTCCCAAATTTAAATAGTCATCCTGGACCCCTTTTGTAATTTCCAGATGCAGGTATCAAATTTTATTGGCATTATAAACTTCCAATTCTAAAAGTTAAACTCTTTAGCTTTCCTCCAAATTTTTTCCTCCTCTTAATTACCCATTTCACTAAATGATGCCTCTATCCACCTATGAGCAAAGTTACACATTTGATGCTAGACTTTATCTCCTTCATCTGCTAAACATAATCCTTTACCAAGTCATATTTCATATTCCTACAAAATGCTTAAAGATTGTTAACTTTTTTCCTCCTTAGAATACCAACTATAGTTCTAGTCTAGCTTCTACCTGTTCTTTAGGTCTTAACTTGAATATAATTTTCTTTAATTATCTTTCATGATAGCTCCTACTCATAAAATAACATACATATACATTATATATATTCCCACAGTCTCATAACCTTCATAAAACCAGAGATTATGTCAGTTTTTTTTAACACTATACCCCCATCTAGCAGACTGCTTGGTTCAAGTACATTTGTTGAATGAATACTTCAACTTGTATAAAGATGAGATGATGGGATTTTAATCCAGATATCTTGACCTTTTAGCTCTGTAATTTATTATGTTTCTGTGATACTTAAGTCCCTCGAATTGAATTAATTTTTAAATGTCATTAATTTAAATAGATGCTTGATTTCTCCCTTAGGCCTTAGAAGCTAGATGGAGTAATTCTTTGTTTCTGAATGTCAGCAGCGCACAAGGTATCATGTAATTGAACTCACCAAAAACCAGAATTGTGTTATATTTTGTTAAAGAACAATTAAATACACTATGTGTGGACAAAGAAGTGACACTTAAAGTTAAATGCTGAAGCTTCTAGATAGCTCATCAAAAAATGCCAAAATTATTTTCTCTCTAGTGCCAAATCCATCAGCCTCTGGTAACTGCTTGAAGTGGTAGGATGAGAATGCACATAGTAACCTGGACACAGTGGTAAAGATGGCTAACATCCATTTACAAAGTCTGCCATAGTTGCAAGGTATAAGAGTGGAAATTTGTAACATCTGTTTCAATTTTGATTTGGTCCATAAATAAAGAATATTAAAATCAGGGTACATAATTGCTTAAGTAAAGATATTTCTACAAGTTTGGGACATAGTCAAGACTAGAAAGAACTTATAGTTCCTGTCTTTTGAACCTATTCTATTGTTTCCCTGCTTATTTCTAGAATTTTCTTTTACTTTAGTTTTGCTTGCAATATTTCTGTTTAAAAATTTTCTAAGAATTTACTGCACATATATAGTATTTGCTCTTGTGATTTGAATGAAACAAAACTAAATATGCTTCTTTAAGGTATTATATCAGATTTTCATTTATTGAAATGCCTAATGATATCCAAAGAAATTTTTAAAATCATTGTATTTTTTAATATGCTCAAAAAGGCCACTTGTAGACCCAAATATATTTCAAGTATAGTTTATAACTCTAAATATTAAAAATTATCTTAGAAATAATACAAATTCTCCACCTTACTACTTTTCTTGAAAATGTTTTCTCTTGGGGTGTGACCTGTTATGATTATTTTAAAATGAAAGTTGGAATATAGATGAAATTAGTGACTGCAATTGCTTTTAAATATTTTAATAAACACAAAATTACAAGACTATTATCTCACTCCAATGAGTTGTCAACACTTAATTAACTCATTCTCAAAACAAAACAAAACAAAAAATCAGACAGAAGTAGAGAAAGCATAACCTTTTAATGGATGTAAAGTGAGGACTCCACTTAAGATTTGCCTTGTTGAAGGCTGAAGTATTTTAGAGGTGTGATACATGAGATTAGGCTTCCTAGTTGAAATGTATACAGTTGCTCAGTGTTTAGAGAAACGAGAAAATATTCACTGAATGAAGAAAAATCTCTTTTTGAAAGAATTTTAAAAATCTAGAAAAGTAGGAGTAATAGAAACATCAGTAGTTAACAAAATTAATGACTGAAGACACCTGAATGCAGCAAAAAAAAAAAAAAATTTTCTAATTGTGAAATATAAGAAATCTATAATGGATTTGATGACAAAGTAACAATTTTTTGCCAGAATCTATGCATAATTTTGATGCCTGGAAATAAGCAGGGTTGTGTGGAAGGTATAGCCACCAAAGAATTAGCTCAGTTAGTTTGTATCAAGGAAGCCAAGCAGGGATCTGAGAAACTCAGTTTTGTTGATTCTCCCTAAGTCTGTATTACACATTGGTCTTCATTTGGTAGATGTCAGGTTCTGGATCCTTCAGAGCTTTCAGACCAGTAGGTTCTGATAGTGGGCAGGTCTCTGGTCTGGTGGTAAACAGGGACTTACTCAGAGTTTCAGGAGATTTGGCATGCTTTATTGCAAACTGCAGCAGGCTTTCGAAAGGCTGGGTGACTCTAGGGGGTTCTTCCCACCCCTGACATCAGGAGAACACTAACTTACCTCAGGGGTAGGCTTATATACTCACTAGAACAAAGGAGGCTGTGTACCTAAGAACAAAGAGGCAGTATACCCAAAGGCAACACCTGCCAGTCCTTTAGGGCTGCTATGTTGGTTGCTCCTGGGCTCAGTGTTTACTGGGATAAGATTAGCTTCAAGGCTAGATAGTTGGCAGACTCCAGAGGAAGGGCCAGCCATATACAGAGAGGGATGAGGGACTAGTGCCCCACAACCTGATGCTAGGTTCTATGGGAGATGTCATATAAACTTCAAGATAATTTGTGACTTTCAGCATATTAAACTATCACAAGTCTGAAGCACCTGCTGTCTTGCAATGGCGCTTGTTGACACAACAGTCCAATAAACATCATCTAGGAGTGCTCTGCACTTTTGCTTCACTTCCTCCTTCTTTTTCATCTACATGGTCCTCAGCTTGCAATTCTCAAATAAAGGATCAGTCTTTTAATTCTTGCCTCAGGCTATGCTTTCAAGAGACTCTGGGCTTATGTATTTTACTCCACTGGTGTAAAATACATAAGTTCAGAAAATAGCATTTTTCACAGAGGCTTTTATTGAGCCAATTTCATACTGCCTTTGTTATTGCAGTATAATTTTATATGTATACATATAGTATGCATGCAATATATTGTAATATATAAATCTCCATATCTATAGTATACACCTATATGTATACTCTATATAGTGATGATATAAAGTGTATTTTCATGTATATAAAATTAAAGAGCTTCAAAAAATTAAACTAATAGATGTTATAGAAATAACTAATACAGTTTTTCAATATTATTATTCCTTAAATATTACATTCAAATGAAAAAAAATGATTGTATTTTCAACTAGCAAATTTTACAGAGAGGAATAGCTTCACTGAACAAGACTTTAAAGGAAGAAAATATTTTTTAAAATATATTTTATTTATTTTGCTATTATAGTTATCCCAATTTTCCCCTCTTTGCCCCCCTCCATCCAGAAGAAAAGATTTTTGGTGTTGTTGTTCAGCATAAAATTCCCCCCAGAGCCCAGAACTTTGTCTTACAAAAAAGAAACTCAATAAAAATGTAGTAGATAAAAAATGAGATCTCAACAAGCAATTGAATATTATCAATAATGGTTCTTACTGGGCTTTCTGATGTCACATCTAAACTGTTAGTTACATTTTTTAAATTAATTATTTTTATTTTTAGAAAGAGGGGTAGGAAAAGAGGCAGAGAGGGAGAGACACATCAATGTATGGCTGCCTTTCACCTGCCTCCATCTACAGATGTGGCTGGAGACCTGGCTTGCCACCTGGTTATGTGCCCTGGCTGCGAATTGAACCAGTGACCTTTGGGTTTGCAGGCTGGCACCTTATCCACTGGGCCACCAGCCAGGGTGTTAGGTACATTTTGCTATTAAACAATTTTATTTTCATATCTGAAAGTCTATTATTAAGTGGTATTATTTTTTCTACTTCAAAGTAACATATTTTAAAATGCTTAACTTTTCAATAAATACCCTCAGACATCACTTAATCTTTATTCAGAAACAACCCGATGATCTATGTAGATAATACTGAAACCTTGTTGACTCATTCATCTCAAGCAACTAGTTAATTCTCTGAGTTAAATCAATAAAATTTGTTGCTTGATTGGTTTAACTCTTAACTTAAAATGGTCTATTGTCTTGCTAGGTAGACATAGCCAGTTTTGTTTTCCTCTTTTTATGTCTCTTTTAAGTATAATATTGCTTTTCTTAGCATTTTCCAAATTAGTGCTAAATGGATTCTTCAGAAGAAAGTACTATGCAAATTTTAAGTGTTTTTACTGTTACAGATGACTTGTTTCTGACAAGCATCTATGAGTGCTCAGCAGCATTCATCAAGTACAGATTTTGTTTTCACTTATTTCCCCCAAAATTCAAATCTCTCTCTTCCTGCAGATGCCTAGCTTAAAATTAGGGATATGAAGAGTTTTGGAAATTCTATCCCCATTTGAAGGTAATTCTTTTGAAGTCTTTCCCTTAGGGGATATCGGGAGTATATATTTCTTGCATAACTTTTTACAGCAAAAGGTCTGCAGATTTACCTAACATATAAGCCCTGAATGACTATGTTGTGCAAATAAAATATGTACTCGAATGCTTTCTCAGGAACAGGCCTTTTCCTGTTGAGTTGAAGAAAACAGCTTTCTGTTTTATTTGGAGCAATATAAAAGACTTTGAAGATTTTCAGCATGTAGCTGTTTTAAAAACGAAATTAAATCTATTTATGGAGTTAAAATATTTTCTGTGTTCTAATAATAAGAATGGTGATGATGATAAAAAGTTAGCATTTTGTTGTCACAAAGAGCATTTTTATGCATATCTTACATGTCCACTGGGGTTAATCAGATCTTGCAAAAGGAAATTTCACAATGATGAGTTAAATACATAAAACAGAAGTAATATTTTTCGTGCTTTGAGCTTCAGTCCATGTGTAATGAAAAACAATTTGTTAAAGCCAGAGTGTTTATCCAAGTGCAATATCTGTTCTTGGGTTATTTATTCATATTTCTGAATTGTGAGTCTCACCTGGCAGATAAATATATTTTATTCATCTCTCTAGCTCCAATAACCAACATAATACCTGAGTGCTCACAATATTTCTAATTGAATGAATAAATTAAAATACAAAATTAAGATAATATATATTACTATACATTAGGGGATAATATTACTTGCATGGCTTTGGAAAAATTTTACACATGGTATTTAGGGAATGCAATTCCTTGCCAAATTGTCTGCTTTGCTGGCATGCACATGGACAGGGGTTATTTATATATGTTTTACTATTTTGCATAAGGATATAGTGGCTAGGAACTGATATGTGCGATAAGACCCTTGAACCATGAATTTTTCCATATACTGCTGCTCATGGAATTCAAATGGGATGTGTGAGGCTGGGTAATAGTTCATGCCCTTTATGAATTCTGATTTAACTATGCCATGGCTTCTTTTAGAAACTGCTATTGACAAATGTTATTGATAATTGTGTTTATATCTTAATTTCATTACCTCCCCTTTCTCTCTTGAGATTGATATCTTTATATATATTTCTTGATCTGTACAGTCACAACAACTTTTATTATTCACCATATCTTTTTCTAAGTGTCCAATGGTGCTTTTTCATATTCTGTGAAGTTTTCCATAAATTCTAAGTTAGATTTTTTTGCCCATTTAAGCCTAGTCAGGGTTCTTATGAATGACCTACAGAAAATTTTTAAAAGATTTTATTTATTATTTTTAGAGAGAGTGGAAGGGAGAGAGGCAGAGAGGGAGGGAAACATCAATGTATGGCTTCCTTTCACCTGCTTGCAGCCACGGATCTGGCTGGAGACCTGGCTTGCAGCCTGGTTATGTGCCCTGGCTGGGAATCGAACTGGCAACCTTTGGGTTTGCAGGCCAGTGACTATCCCCTGAGCCACCAGCTAGGTCTTCCTACAGCAATTTTTGATGATGACAAAGGGATTTTATAAATATTTCCCCATGAAATTATTTTTGAGTAGAAGTTTTAATTTTAATGTAATTAATACAACTGAAAGATATTTATTTTGATTTCCTAAAATACAGTTTATAATAATTTTATAATTCTAGCCCAAAAATACTATAGAAAACACATACAATTTTTGTTTAAGTCTGTCTTTAAAATATTTGCAGTTGACATGCCCTTATTTGTAACCCTCTGGATTAATTAATTTAACAAGTACTCATTTAACCCCTGTGATATAGTAGGTATTAAGTCCTATAGGTGTAGCAGTGAGTAAAATCAGTAATTTGGTTTCACTGAGCTTGAGGAGGTAAAGAAAAAATAATCAAGATCAATAAATAGGATGTATATTTTAATTATTATAACATAAGTAATTTCAAAAGGCACAAATGACTGGAACTTGCACGGAATGCAAGATAAACAATCTTGGTGCTGACGTCATAGGACTTGATGCTTTAGGTCTAGTCTGAATTCCGTGGGACATGTTTTGGAACAGGACTCATAAAAAATGGCCTACACCTGTGATGGTGGGTATATATTAGCTACTTCCAATATCTGTTAAAACTAAAAACTATTACCTACAACCATATAGGAGAAGATAGATTTTTGAGTGGGAATTGGGATAAAAAAGAGGTCATGGTATGTCCATGTGGCTCCACAATCACATTGTCTGAGGGTCTTCCTATTAGGAGGGCCCAATCTAATTTCTCAGCAGGCATTTACACTTCATTACAGAGTAGCTCCTAATAGGGATTTGGTTTTTAACTTTACTATAGCTAATCTAATTGTCGTAATAACCTAGTGAATTAAGCATTGTTACTTCAGATGAGGGCATTGAGTTTTGGAGAGGATAAATAATGTCTTAAACCATTAGTTAGGTGCAGAGTTAAAATTAGGATTGGAGCCAGCTTGATTTCATCCATACTCTTATCAGAAAGCTGAACTATTTTCATATTCTTACCTCCTATTTCATATGTTTCCCTAGTTCTTGAGATTTAGTGTTTCCCAAAGAGTCTTCTACTGAAAAACTCATTCTAAGGAATAATGAAAGATGTTTTTTCTAAATAACACATTTGAAGTAAAATATTTGATTAACAACTTAAGGTTAAATATTTTTTACATTTTTACTACAATACTGCTTTGAACATTTAATATATAAATATGCTAGGGAATCACTAGGAGTGAGTGTCACTTATAATGAGTTCCAATTTTTCATGAGTATAAATCCTTTTGGTGGCATATTCTGAGATTAGTGTACTAATAGATATACTTTTTCAGTATGCTATTTTAAATTAGGGTTTGCCTAGAAAATGGTATCTAATGATCAGCAATTTAGAAGATTACATAACTGCATTTATTTCCACTTACCTGTTCACTTATTACTTACCATTAAAAACTTGTCCACATTTTAAAGAAACATCAAAGAAAATGTGAATGAAATTGTAACTTTAAGATTAATAAGCCCCAATTAGATATGGTGATAAACTCTAATGCACAAACACTAAAATTGAAAACATTTTTAATCCAGACATCCCATTCTTGGATATCATATATGTAATATATGACTATTATACATATATGTAATTTATTAGATTTAAAGAACTAATTCAGAGTAAATCCATAATAAATATCTTTATAGTATGTGTAATTATTTCATGTGCCAACATTCAAAGCTCCTTTTGACATTTAATCATAATTGTAAAAAACATTAAAAATCAATAGCAACATTGGGAATCTATAGAATAAAATATATCTGGAAACTTACTAGTGACCCACAAAACTTCTTTCCACTGACAAAAATTCCTCAAGTTGTACTATAATGCTTTGATTCCCTCCACCCAGGTTTTCCATAGTCTACATATCATGTTTTATGCATCAGATATATTTGTATAGCTAACGAGAAACCTAATCAAGAAGAATAGGTAAATTAATTTCTTAAATCACCAATGAACATTTTTATCAATAGCATGTGCAAATGACTTCTTCTCTCTATAGTTTATTTATTGCATATGCTTCTGTTATAATTCAAGTGTGTCACTTCAGCACTGATAGATACAACACTGCAGAATATAGTATGCAACAGGTCAGTAATATTTGGGGGGTTTTGTATTTATTGTGATATTTCTCATATAAAAGTCATCTTTCATTGTTGAATGATTATTCATCAAATCAGTTTTAAATCAGCTGTTGTTCCAAATTTCCAACTGTAAGTTCAATGCATGGATATTTGAAGTTTGTTAATTAGAATGGTGTTTGTTTCAGTTAGTAAAACTGCTTTCAGGACATTCAAAAAAAGTATAATGGTAATAATGAGAAATAGAATGCAGTTACCTTAAATAGTGTACAGGGATTAGGTAACACAAAGAATGGGAATTGAAATGTAGTCTTTTTCAACTCTTATTTACAGGGTTTAAATTGTGCCAAGGCCATTTGTGATTTAGACCTCTATGCTGGTGTGGTTATTCTCCAGGAAAAATTAATGGAGGACCACAGTCCTCCTGAGAGGAAAACAGAGCAGGATCTTCTGTCTGTCTTGGTAGAATTCTGGGAATGTTCATCTAGGACAGTCCATTTGTTAGCTGTATTAACAGAGATTATGTTTTAGGGCAAACTGGCATGGGTTTGGAACATTGACCTGTTTAAAAAAAATGTTTTCTTTAGAAAAATATTCATATGTGTATATCATTTTCTCTGTATTGTTATCACCTTCAGAAATACTTTCATTTTGGAATAGTCTTCCACTTTTTAGGTACACCTAAGTGTTTTCTTCTTTGGCCCTTCAACACTCTCAATTGATTATGAAATAATAGGACATATTTCTGTAATGTATGTTTTTTTTTCTTCTAATAGAAAATTTCTCCTTTAACATGGAAAATTGTATACATTGTTTTAAATAAAATGTTTAATTAGTAGCAAAGTATTGTTCATTCATGCTGATTCAGTATTTAATAAGTGCAAATGTTCCACCAGTGACAATGATAGTATATTCAAAAATTTTAACTACAGAACAAGAAGTGCATGTGTGTGTGTGTGTGTGTGTGTGTGTGTGTGTACACTCCCGAGTATTAACAATTCAATGTAAGACATTACTTATCATCAATGGATAATCTTTTGACATCACACTGGGATAGAACTATACAGTAAATAATGAATTGTGGGATGCAGCCAGGCTTGCAGAAAATAACTATTTGAGGGATGGTGCATGAACAGAAAGCTGTAATTTTGACAGGTGGCAAGGTGTCGTGTCACCAAGCCTTTCTAAAGCCTCATATCTCATACCTATTGATTAATGGCTCTAATTAAGGAATGAAATCAAGCATGTGAAGACAGGGGATCCCTTTAGGTCCTTGTTTGGTAGTTTTCTCTTTCTAGCATACAACTCATCTGTCTAAATATCACTGCTTTTTCATTTATTACCTTTGTATGGTACCACAAAAAACAGCAGCATGGGTACATTCAGATCTTGTTCTGCCCATGCAAAAATGCAATTTGGCAAGGGCTGAAGTAGAAGAACATGCCAGAACATCATATGAATGAACACCACTGTGTAAGCACTGCACTTTCCAGCACTTTGTTGGGGGTTTTGGATATATTCATTTGCCTTTGAAAACAAGCTCTTATAATAGTTTACATTCTTGAATTTGATCTTGTCAAGTTCTTACCTTCAAAGCTCTGCAAATTAACAGCTTAATTTCAAATCTGTTATGTTCATAACAAAAACCACTTAAGTATGGGAAGATGGTATTTGGATAACAGAGAAGAAAAATAAAATAGGCTATATTAATTAATTTCAGAGAATATCAGTTATGTTGAAACTATAGCCTCACATGCTGCTTACTAACAAGACCCACATCTGATGTTGTGCTACACAGCTAAACAAACCGCAGAGGAAATTTCTGATCCTTTGGCCCAGCATTAACATGTTGAGTCCTTAGTAGATACTCAGCTGGCTGAGCGAGCCACCATCTGGAGCCTGCAATGGCTGTGGTGAATTGCTATCTTCTCTTTGCAAAATCTAAGGCAAACTGTATTCTAATTATAAATCTCAACCTCCCCCAAATTTTGTATTATGTAAAGTAATATGTTACTTTAAATATTGTAATATAATTGGTAATAAAATTAATATTTCAGAGATTTAAATTAAATTTGTAGTTAGAGGTGTTCATCTGTGTTGCATAAGTTTTTAGTCGTGTGCTATGTGGATTGAAGTGCACAATTCAGGTAAAATGAGGTTAATTTTGATTATTTAGCAAGATAATTTTTTGGAACATTCAAGTATTTTTTTTCTTTCATTACTTCACCTTGATTTCTTGTTATACAGATGAATAAGGTTATTTTGTTCCAAAATGTTTCTTTAATTACCTATCCAGCCAGTTGTTAAAAAACAAATAGCTTTATATTAAAACATTTATCTCAGATGATTTCTTTTATTTATCCTTAACTATACATTAACATTTTTATAGAACCATAGTTTAGAACACATTAAATATTTCTAAAATGCAAATTTAACAATGTTTGTGTCAACTAGAGTGACGCAAAGATTTTTCTCTATTCAAAGAACAAAGTATAAGTTGAATCACAAATTAGTTGAATTGCTTTAAGTATATAGATTGCTGGAATCATTAAGGATATCTCATATTTTTTGTATTTTTTTCATTTAGAATTTGAAAATTAGAAAATTACTACAAGAAAAATAATTTTTTTCATGACTTATTGATTATTAGGGTGATATATGATTAAATGATTAGACATAAGGTTCATGTTTACTATATGCTATATATGTGACTACAGGAAAATACACAGTATGTTAAGAAATTTAATGTTTTTCTTTCCACATTGTTTCAATGAACTTGTTTATACTATTTTTTACTTATTAATTTTACAAACTATCTTATCTCTTTATTGTAAGAATTTTAAAGGCAGAAATAATGATAAAATCACTGCTTACTGAAGCAAGTAGACATTGGGTCCAGCTATGCACATTAGAAAGATGTTACACACTGCATACTTTTAATAATGATCATTTAGAAGATAATTTTAGCATCTACACAAGGGAAAAATGGATTTTTGATGAGTTCTTATATGACCATATGTGGTATTAGTCAGCGTGAGGTATTGCCAGCAAGCTCATTGCTTTCAAAAATCAAAGTTAAATGGTTCATCTATCATCAGAATTTGTGTCTGGGCGACTTGTCTGAACATCACTATGATTTATGGTTTGAATTGGAGGAGTCAACCATGCATGTTTCTTAGTTTATCGTTTTATGCTGTCTTCAATTAAATGTCTATAAACACAGTGATGGCTTTATGACATTGTCCATCAATAAAGACTATCAGATTTTGCATGAGAATATGTAATTTTCAGAAAAATAATGACCTTTTGACTTCCTGTGCCCTGTTGTTCCTGTTATATACATATACACACGTAGTATTTATTTATA
Organism: Noctilio leporinus; assembly: GCA_004026585.1. Lineage (NCBI taxonomy): Eukaryota > Metazoa > Chordata > Mammalia > Chiroptera > Noctilionidae > Noctilio > Noctilio leporinus. The sequence goes on from PVIW01013470.1 coordinate 18,840, forward strand.
GAAAATGTTATTATCCAATTTTTCATATGAAATACTTATTTTATAGAATATTAAGTAGTATTTAAGACATTTAAAAGACATAATTATAAAATTTGATAATAATTAGAGTAAAAGTTACAGTTCACTATTTGGTGTACCATATCATAAGTGCATTTATTAGAATACAAAACAAAAAATAACATATCTGAACATTTTCATACACGCTGATTCAATATTCAATTGTTTTACGGAAGCAAAAGGTTTTAAACAGGACTTTGCTAAGAGAAAATAATGTATATGATATAATTAAATTAAATTATTTCACATAAAGGATGAATCCTGGAAAATCTCATGTTTGCATTTTCTCCAGGACATTGAATAATGATACTTTCAGCCTTCATATTTATGAATGTGGTATATGATATTCATACTGGCAGCTCGTAGTGGCTGAATCATTTTCTGTGTAGCTCTGTCCCAATATTGCTGTTGACAGCAAAGTGCTGTAAAGAAGAATTAGTATTCTAGTTCTTAAAGCTATGTTGAATATCTTTTCTGTGTATTCCCTAGTAAAAAACACAACGTAAATTATTTTTTAAACAAATAAAATCAGCATCTAGTTTAAGTAGAACAGAAATGGGACAAGGTAAGTTGAGATATAAATTTAAACCAATACATTTTTGTGTGTACACAATGGTTGTGTGTATATATGTGGCTTTTTGGTGATAGTGACCAATTCTTTTTTTTTCCATAACAAAAAGTAGTACAAGTGTGGCAGGTAAATGAGGCCACCAATCAATGGTCATCAAGGTTCACATCACAATATTGGGAGTGCATTAATACACATGTACAACCACAGATTGAATCTCATATGTCATCATACATTTTGAAAAAAAATCATTTTATTTTTCCACTATAAATTAGCAGCAGTTGAATCTATGCATAAATTGTCTGGATATTGAAACCAAAAGTGACCTTTGACTTCAATTATCCAGGTAATTCAAGCAAGTGAAAATTACATGTAGAAATGAAACTACAAAGTACCATTCCAATCAGTCAAAAATATCTGGCTAGTTAGGGGAATTTTGTATGCTCTAAATTCTGCATCATTGGAAAATATAAACAGTTATAAAATTGCCAAGGGCCATGTTGAGGCACAGATATGAATATTTAAATATTGTTTTTCCTCATTACTACATGGGATTGGCATGCTACTCAACACAGTCATTTTCATCAGAGAGTTTACATCAGTCTGAGGACATTCTGGAAAATGGAGATTTCCAGGACATTTCCAAAATTTAGAATTCTTTTTGATTATATCTCTAGGAAAATTTTATCAATAATAAAAACACATCTTCTTTTAAGTGATTATTTGTAAGGAAAGACATGCACTAGCATGAACTTTATGTTTTTAATTTAATGTTTTCCACAGTACAATAATGTGCCTATATTCTCTATGGCCTAATTGTTCTGATAGAACATTTTAATTTTGAATTTTTATTTTTATAAAACCTAACATAATAACCAGTTCTGAGTATGGATTATTTTTGAGGAACCTAACTGAAAGTTATTCACTTAAAATACTTTAGTTTCTTAGTAACTGTTTCTCAGACTTGGTTCTATACAATTTTAATCAAAGAGAAAACATTTGTTCATTTAAAAGAGGAACTTATATCTTTTGATTTGAAAAATAGTGGGCTAAGTATTTTTTCCTTTTAAAAAATAATTTTAAAAGAGTATATATCATTAAAGTGTATGTCAACCTAACAGTGAAACATTTAAATAGTCATATAGTCCTGGCTCGGCTGTTCAGTTGGATGGTTCTTCATCCTGTACACCAAAAAGTTACAGGTTCCATCCATGGTTAGGGCACATGTCCAGACTGCAGGATTGATTCATGATAGGGTTGCACTCTAGAGGCAACTGATTGATGTTTCTTTCTCACATCATCAATATGTCTCTAAAATCAATAAACATATTCTCAAGTGAAGAATTACAAAATAATGAAAAATAAAATAGTCATTCTTCTTTTTAAAGTTCATCAGATTAATAAAAGTTTTATTTATTTTAAAGTCTATTTAAATTTCTTTGGGTTATTTCTACTTATCAGCTCTCTGATATCAGCTGGTTTGTGTTTTCTTTTGCTGCTTTTTGAAATTATACAACTGAAAACATCAGAGGGCATTATTCATCCAGAAGCATAAGCAAGGTGTAGGTTGCTTTGGTCTCCTCTTTTTCCATTCTCGCAGCTCTCCAGGCTCCTACTGAACTCTGGTGGGGGCTGATGTGGGGACTGGAGCAGCTGCTGGGAGGCAAGGAGGGCTTTCAGAGTAATATGAGCACTAATATCCATGGGGACCTTTTTTTCTTCTTCTTTTTTCTCTTTCTAATTAAAAATTTTTTATTCCTGTTCATCAATTACAGTTGTCCCAATTTTTTCCACTTTACCCTCCTCTGTCCTGACCCACCCCCTGCTCCCACAGTCCATCCTCATTACTGTTGTTTATGTTTATGGGTCCTTCACACATGTTCTTTAGTCCCTACTCCTTCTTTCTCCACTATCCTCCCTCACCCCTTTCCTCTGGCAGCCGTTAGTCTATTCAGTGTTTCTATGTTTCTGATTCTGTTTTGCTCATTAGCTTAGTTTGTTCATTAGACCCCTCTTATAAGTGAGATCATATGCTAGGTTTTTCACTGACTGGCTTATTTCACTTAGCATAATAGTCTCCATTTCCATCCATACTGTCACAAAGGGTAAAAATTCCTTCTTCCTGCTGCATAGCATTCCATTGTGTAAATAAACTATAATTTTTAATCCATTCATCTACTCATAGGCACTTAGGCTGTTTCCAACACTTGGCTTTTGTACATAATGCTTCTATAAACATTGGGGTGCATAAGTTCTTTTGAGTTGGAGTTTCAGTATTCTTAGGGTATATTCCCCGCAGTGGGATCACTGAGTCATAAGGCAGTTCCATTTTTACTTTTTTCAGGAAATTCCATACTGTTTTTCACAGTGACTATATCAGTCTGCATCCCCACCAACAGTGCACTAGGGTTTCCTTTTCTCCACATCCTGGCCAGCACAGGATGCTTATTGATTTATTAATGATAGCCATTCTGACAAATGTGAGGTAATAGTTCATTGTGGTTTTAATTTGCAGCTCTGTGATGACTGGTGATGTTGAACATTTTTTTCATATGCCTATAGGCCATCTGCATACCCCATTTTTCATTGGATCAGTATCTTCCTTGTGTTGAGTCATGTGAGTTTTTGTGTATTTTGGAGAATAAACCATTGTCTAGTGTATCATTGGCAAATATGTTCTCCCATACTATTACTACTACTACTACTACTACTACTACTACTACTATATTACTACTGTATCGTAGGTTCCATTTTAATTTTGATAATGGTTTCTTTAGCTATGCAGAAGCTTTTTCATTTGATGTAGGCCCATGTGTTTATTTTTCCTTTATTTCCCTTGACCTAGGAGATATATCACCAGAGTATATCTACATAGGACATCTAAAATTTTACAGCCCATGATTTTTCCTTTAGGACTTTTATGGTATTATGGGTTACATTTCAGTATTTTATCCATTTTGAGTTTATTCTGGTATATGATGTAAATTGGTAGTCTTGTTTCATTTTGTTTGCATGTACCATTTCAGTTCTCCCAAACCATTTATTGAAGTTGTTTTACTACATTTATGTCCTGTTTGTCTAATACTAATTGACCATAGAGACATAGGTTTATTTCTGGGCTCTCTATTCCATTTCATTGGTCTATGTGTCTGTTTTTATGCCCGTACCAACTGTTTCAATTACAGTATCTTTATAGTATCATTTGATATCACGTATTGTGATCCCACCAATTTTTTGTCTTTCTCAAGATTGCTGTGACTATTCTGGATCTGATTTGGTTCCATATAAATTTTTGAAATAATTGTTCTAGATTTGTGAAATATGCCAGTGGTATTTTAATAGGAATTACATTGAATCTATAAATTGCTTTAGGTAGTATAGATATTTTAGTGATAATTCTAACCCATGAACAGGGTAGATGCTTCCATTTATTTGTATCTTGCTCAATTTATTTATCCAGTGTTCTATGGTTTTTGAAGCACAGGTCTTTTACCTCCTTAATTAAGTTCATTTCCAGGTTGTTTGTTTGCTTGTTTGTTTACTTATGTTGCATATAGTAAATGGTATTTTTTCCTTAATTTCTCTTTCTGATAGCTTATTATTGGTGCACAAAAAGGCCACTGATTTCTGAATATTGACTTTGTATCCTGCTACTTTGCTAATTCATTTATAAGTTCCAGTAGTTTTTTGGTGGAGTCTATAGGGTTTTCTATGTAGACTTTCGTGTCATCTGCAAATAATGACAGATTTACTTCCTCTTTTCCAATCTGGATGCCTTTTATTTCTTCCTCTTGTCTGATACTTGTGGCTGGCACTTCTAATACTATGTTGAATAATGAGTAGTGAGAGTGGAAAGCCTTATCTTGTTCCTGATCTTAAAAGAGACTCCTAGTTTTGCCCATTGAGTATGAAATTAGCAGTATGTTTTTTGTATATGACCTTTATTATGTTGATGTATGCTCCCTCTATTCCTACTTTGCTGAGCATTTTTTTCATAAATGGGTACTTGATTTTATCAACTGCAACTATTGATATAATCATGTGACTTTTATCATTCATTTTGTTTATGTGATGTATCATCTTTATTGATTTGTGAATATTGTACCAACTGTGTAACCCCGGAACAAACCCTATATGATCATGGTGTATAACCGTTTTTTTTTTTTTTTTTTTAATTTTATTGTTGTTGTATTACATCCATCCCCTTTTTAATCTTTTTAATGTATTGCTGGATCTGGTTTGTTAGTAGTTTGTTGTGGATTTTAGCATCTATGTTCATTAGTGATATTGGCCTGTAATTTTCTTTCTTTGTTGTGTCTTTACCTGGTTTTGGGATGATGATAATACTGGCCTCATAAAACATTTGAAAGTCTTCCTTCTTGAATTTTTTAGAATAATCTGTGAACAAAAAGTGTTAGTTCTTTTTTTTGAAAGTTTGGTAAAATTCACCTCTGGGCCATCTGGTCCAGGGCTTTCGTGTGTCAGTAGTTTCTTAATTACTACTTCAACTTCACTAGGTGTTATTAGTCTAAGTTTTCTGCTTCTTTCTGATTCAGTTATGAAAGATTGTATGTTTCTAGAAATGTACCCATTTCTCTAAGGTTTTCCAGTTTCCTGGCATATACCTGTTCATAGTTATTGGTATTTCTGTGCTATGAGTTGTTAACTTATCTTTTTGTTGCAAGCCAGGTCTCCAGCCAGGTCCATAGCTGGAGGCAGGTGAAAGGCAACCATACATTGATGTCTCTCTCCCTCCCTGCCTTTCTCCCTTCCCCTCTCCCTAAAAATAATAAAAAATGAAATCTTAAAAATAAAATTTACATGGAGTTAAAAAGGCCAACAAATGGCCACAGCAATTTTGAGAAAGAAGAACAAGGTAGGAGGAATCACAATACTGGACATCAAATTATACTAAAAGGCTACTGTTATCAAAACTGTCTGGTACTGGCATAAGAATAGACATATAGATCAATGGAACAGAATAGAAAGCCCACAAATAAACATAGGACTCTATAATCAATTAATATTCAACAAAGGGGGAAAGCACATAAAATGTAGTGAAAATAGTCTCTTTAAGAAGTGATTTTGGGAAAATGGGACAGAACTGAACTAGACAACCAACTTACACTATACACCAGAATAAACTCAAGATGGATAAAGAACTTAAACATAAGCTGTGCCATCATAATGGTCCTGGAGGGAAATATAGGCAGTAACATTTTAGATATCCTAGGTAGAAATATGTTTACTGATACTTCTCCAAGGGCAAAGGTAAAAAAAAAAAGAACAAATAAACAAATGGGACTATGTCAAACTGAAAAGTTTCTATTCAGCTAAGGAACACACCAGCAAAATTAAAAGGGAACAAACTGTATGGGAAAACATATTTGCCAATGATACCTCAAATAAGGGTTTGATATCCAAAATATATAAAGAACTTATGTACCTCAACCCAGAAAGACAGAATGTCCAATTAAAAAATGAGCAAAGGGGGAAGGAACTGACTCAAAAGCCAAATTCACTCTTACTATGGGTTTGACATTGCCTCTAGGACAATATTCATGAAAATGAGTTCTGCAGTACACCATTTCTGTGATATATTTCACAAAAATAGCATTCCAGAGTAAAAAAAAAAAAAGTATTAAAGAAGAAAAAACTGCTTAATTTGCTACAATATATCTAAAATACTATCATTTAACATGTAATAATTATATAAGCTATTGGCTTTTAAATTTAAAAAAATTTTGTATTAACTCTTCAAAATCCACTGTGTATTTTATTATTTTATTTTATTTTTTATTAATATATTTTATTTATTTTGCTATTACAGTTGTCCCAATCACCCCCCGTCCCCCTCCACCCAGTAGCCCATTTCCTCCATAAGTCATGCATATAAGTTCTTTGACTTCTCTATTTCTTTTGTTTTTCTTAACATCTCCCTGTCTATTCTGTAACTACCAATGTGTACTTTTTCTTTTTTCCACTCACATCCAGAAAATTCACCATTTAATTACTACTTTCTGTCAGGTTTTCAAACCATATTAATACAAAGTTTTCTTTTCATTATTCCAAAATGCCTACACTAATTCGTTTGTTTAAAGAATTACTCTTTTAAGTAATATGGATTGCAATATTACCAAACACATGCAAAAATACACTTACACCTATATATATTTTTACACATATTTAAAGTACATACTGGATTTTGAAGAGTTAACACAAAAAATGTAAAATATGCTAATAGCTTACATAACTATTACATGTTAAATGATAGTATGTTAGATATATTGTAGCAAAATTAAGCAGTTTTTTTCTTCTTTAATACTTATTTTACTCTGGAATGCTATTTTTGTTCAATATATCACATAAATGGTGTATTGAAGGACTCACTTTTCTGAAAGTTGTCCTGGAGACCATGCTAAACCCATAGTAAAAAATGAATTTAGTCTTTGAGTCAGATCCTACCCATTCCAATAATAAAACTCAACTTTATTTTAAGCTACTAGAACTACAACTTATTCTTTTTGGAGTTTTCCATCTTAAATAGTATATTTATTTATTTATTTATTTATTTAGGCTGTGCGCCAATCTTACTTCTTTCAATGCCCTCTGTTTTTCCTCTACATATGTTTTACAATTGAAGCCTTCAGAAATAATGGCACTTGCAGTGCTCAGCTGGTCCCCAGAGTACAAATTATTATATCTACTAAGTTGAGGTAAAAAATAAAAATCCCTAGGATTTAAATAATTTTGTAGAATAGTATTCTAGCTATTTTTTAAAATTGTGGTTGACTTTCTATGTGGTCCTAAACAAACTTCTGAACTTTAAGAGTCTATTGAGGTAGAGATTAGGTATGTTCGCATTTCAATAATAAAGTTTCCTATAATATGAATTCCTTTTCCCAAGCATCCCCAGTTTGGGGGCCTTCATATTTGGGAATGTATATTTCCACAATTTAGTTGAAAGGAATCTCATCTAATTTACATGCTAATATGAGAATATATATTGTCTATATACATGAATCATATAGTTTAGTAGTTTGCAAATTCCATCCAAATTGGTCTTTACTTCCAGCATAAATTATTCCAATCTAAGAAAACCTACAGTAATACAGATACAAGTAAAATACAAAATTGTACCTTATTTAGTAAAATCAATTTATAACAAGATCACTTTAAAGTATTCATAAGTTAAAGTTGGTTCTTATCCATTCAGCTACCCTATGTCTTTTCGTTGGTGCATTTAATCCATTTACCTTTGGACCTGTGTTTCTGTCTCTGTGTTTCTTTCTCTCTGTTTCTTCATCTACTTAAAGCAGACTCATTAGCATCTCTTGCAATGATAGTTTGGTGGAGATGTATTCTTTCAGACTTCTTTTATCTGGGAAACTCCTTATTCCACCTTACATTTTGAATGAGAGCCTTGCTGGTTAGAGTATTCTTGGTTGCAGGTCTTTGTTTTTCATTGCTTGAAATATTTTTTGCCATTTCCTTCTAGATTGTTGTGTTACTGTTGAGAAATCAGCATCCATCCCCTTTTTGCTCCCCTCTGTCACACTCCCCACCCACCCATTCCCCGCAAAGTCAATCCCACCTGTTGTCCATGTCCATGGTTCCTTTATACTAGGTTCTTGTCTAAGCTGCTCCCCTTCTTTGCCTCTACCTCCCCCCTCCCCCCAACCCCGTTCCCCCTGACCACTGAAGGCCTATTCCTTGTATTCATATACTTGGTTCTGTTTTGCTTGTTGTTAGTTTTGCTCATTATTGTCCCGTAATGG
>PVIW01013471.1:0-27239 GCA_004026585.1 Noctilio leporinus
CCCTATGTTTTTTTTTTTTTTTATTGGAGCATTTAATCCATTTACATTTAATGCTATTATTCATAGGTACTTACTCATTGTGATTTTTTCCTCTTTGTACCTGTGTTCTTTTCTCTCTCTCTCTCTCTCTCTCTCTCTCTCTCTCTCTCTCTCTCTCTCTCTCTCTTCTTGCTCTGCTTATACCAGTACTTTTAACATCTCTTGCAATGCTGGTTTGGTGGAGGTGTAGTCTTTTAGCTTTCTTTTGTCTTGGAAGCGCCTAATTTCACTTTCCATTTTGAATGAGAGCCTTGCTGGTAGAGTAGTCTTGGTTGTAGGCCTTTGCTTTTCATTGCTTGGAATATTTTTTGCCATTCTGTTCTGTCCTGTAGTGTTTCTGTTGAGAATTTAGCTGATAGCCTTATCTAAGCTCCCTTGTATGTTATTAGCTATTTCTCTCTTGCTACCTTTAGGATTCTCTCTTCATCTTTGAATGTTGCCATTTTAATTATGATGTCTCTTGGTGTAGGACTGTTTTGATTCATCTTCATTGGGACCCTTTGTGCTTCCTTGACTTGGGTAGTTGTTTCTCTCACCAAGTTCAGGAAGTTTTCTGTCATTACTTTTTTTGTTTTTTGTTTGTTTTAAATATTTTATTCACCATTGTTTCAGAGAGAGGGGAAGGGAGAGAGGAAGAGATGTTTCTCTCTAGAAACATCAATTTATGGTTGCCTTTCACCTGCCTATAGCTATGGACATGGCTGGAGACTTGGCTTGCAACCTAGTTATGTTGCCCTGGTTGAGAATTGAACCAGCGACCCTAGAGTTTGCAGGATGGTGCCTTAACCACTGTGCCACCAGCCAGAGCTTGTCATTACTTTTCAAGCAGGTTTTCCATTCTTTGGTCCTCTTCCTCTCTTTCTGCTATCCTGATATTCCTATGATATGGATGTTATTGCATTTCATATTGTCCTACAGCTCTCTTAACACCTCTTCCTTCTTTTTTAGTCTTTTCATTTTGTTGCACTGTCTGGGTATTTTTTTCTATGTTGTCCTCCAATTTGCTGATCCAAGTCCGCTGCTTCCTGTAATATGCTTTTGATTCTTTCTACTGTGTTCTTTAGTTGAGAAATTGTATTCCTCATTTCCTCCTGATTCTTATTGGTAGTTTCTATGTCCTTTTTAATGCTGATATAATTTTCGTAAGTTCCTTGTAGTTTCCCTGGAGTTCTTTGGAGTTTTCTTCGAGTTTGCTAAGTTCATTGAGCTTTCTTATAACCACTGTTCTGAATTCCATGTCTCATAGTTTGCTTGTCTCTATTTCATTTAGCAATCTTTTGGTGGATTACTCTTTTCCTTTTGGTGATGGACTATTTCCATTTCTTCCCATTTTAGGTGTCTCTTCTTGCTTGTTTTTGTTTCTGAGATTAATCTATGACTCCTTGCCTTCTTGGAGTAACCTATGGTAGGAGACCTATAGGATTTAGTTGTGCAGTTTCCTAGATTTCCTCAACTTGCTGCTCTGAGGATGTCCCCTATTGTCATTAATTTGGGCTGTCTGGTTATATTTTGGATTTGGCTGATGTGTTGCTCCTGATGAGTTTTTCTGTCCAGCTGGCTGGTTGAAAGACATTCCTTCTACCACATCTCATTTACTGTTATTGAGCTGCTCCTAAAACAGAACCACCAGTCCAGGCAAAATAATGATACCTTCAAAGATACCCTCCACCCTCAACCACACTTTCAACTGCAAGTGAACCAGGCAAAATTCCTACACACTTAAAGATATCCCTCATCCTCAACCACACTCTCAGCTCCAACTGAGCCAGTATTAATAAGGGCGTAAAGAGGTTAAGACTATTATGAGAGGGAAAACAACAGAGTTGACTTACTGAGTTATAAATGAATTTTGAGAGATGAGAGGGGGAATCAATGATAGTAAAGAGAAGTGGCAAGGTAATGAGAGAATGAAAGCAAAATTGACATCTTCTAAAGAGTTGGCAGGGGATCAGAATAGAGCAAGAAAGGGCAAGTGTACAGTATTAAGCCTAAGTAGAAGTTATATATACAGTGTATATATGTGTACGTATATGTGTGTGTGTGTGTGTGTGTGTGTGTGTGTGTGTGTATATATATATATATATATATACTGTTTGAGAGAATAAACATTAAGATAAAAAGTTGAATTAGAAAAAAGAAAATAAAAAGGAACCTAATTAGTGAATCACTTTCACCACAACACAACCTACAATGTCTGAGCTATCTTTATGATAGGTGGGTTGGGAGTGTGAGGTAAAAATGAGAGAAAGAGAAGCTTAAGAGATGTGTGGAAGAAAGGAAAATGATTTTGAGGTGGTATAAGGAGGAGGAATACTAGGAATGAGGAGTTGTTGGGTCCAGGAAATAACAGGGGAAAACTCTAATTGGAAATGAAAAAAAGAAAAGGTTGAAGGAAGGTATGAGTAGAGTAGGAGAGAGGGATGCTAAGATTTGAGATTTGAAATACCAGAGTAGTGAAGATCCAGAAATAAGTTTGCAAAGACGCCACAGCTACCTCCTTATCCACACTCATTGAGCATTGATTAGTCAAGCTGGAGAGAGAACTAGTGTATTTTGTGAACAGAGAAAAAAAGTGTGTGGTGACTATTGATAAAAAGAAAAAAATGGTTTTGAGAGGCTGGAGAGGGGGGATATAATTAGGGTGGAGATTGGAAATGAGTTGCAGTAGCAGAAAAAATAGAATTTAAAACAAAAGTAAGAATAGGAAATTAGGTAGTAATATGGAGTAAGAGAAGGGAGGTATAATTGAGATTTGAGATATACTATAAATACTGGTTACTTAAAATGTACTTATTATGAGGACAAGAAATGAATGTTAAAAAAGATATCCTGGGGGTTCATAATTCATGTACAAAGTCCAGGTGTATTTCATCACCATAGTATCTGGGGTTTTCTTCCCTTTTCTTCTCTTTCTGGCTTTACCCCTGGTGAAGCCAGATCACTCCCCAGTCTGGCCTAGACAGGCTGTTTTTCAATTAACAGCATTCTATTTCTGGTATCTACCTCTTTTCCTTGATCAAGTCTCCCTGTAATCTGCAGTCATGGTTAGGAGCCTTGGGGGCTGGGCCTGAGCAATTTGGAGTCAGGGCTGGTTCTGGATGCCACAACCTCATCCTGGCTGAGCCTCAGGATGTGGTGCTCCATTTTGCACCACTGGCTCTATGAGAGGCCGCCTGCTCCTGTTCTGCTGTTCTATGCCCCCTGCTCTGAAGGGGATCAGTTGCTCTCCCATTTCACACTGTGGGCTCCTGCGTGCTCCCATCAGGCACTGCTGGCCCTGCTGGCCCTGCTGGCCAAACTGCTGTCTCCTGTTATTGGCTCTGGCAGGCAGCTGAGTTCCAGTTCTCTTGGCTGCTGCCTCTGAAGCTCTGGCACTATCTCCAAACTCATGCAGTCCCTCAACTCTTTCAATCATTCTGAATTTGCGCTTACTATCCACATTATTTGCTGCTCAAATATCCAGTCAACAAGCTGCCTGAAGCTGTCTTTAAACAGAGCAGAGCTGCCACTGCAACTTTGTTTAGATGCCCTCGATCTATAGGCCATGTGCTGGAACCCAGTCTCACCAACTTGCAGCTCTGCAATATCTGGACCAGGTGCTCTGGAATCCAGTTGCTATCACACCAACTCCCAGGGACTTGGATCTGTCCCATGTTCCTTACCCTATTCTCCAGCTGTTCTGACACCTGAGAAATCACTCAGTACTGCCCATTACTCTGCTACCATCTTCCCTCTCTCCTTATGAATCTTTACCAGCTCTGTAAGATAAGGCCTGAGCCCTTTCTTCAGTGGCTGCATGAGATTGCCCTATGGAAGTCAATTGTGGTACACTAAGTATTCCTATGATGTTGGGTGCTGATTATTTTCAAGCACAGTAATAAATGTCATTCTGTGCTGTTCAACTGCTCTCACTTTAGATATTTCCAGGCAGGTAGTTGTGAGATTAAGGGTCATCTCCATTTTTAGTTTGATAGAAGTTTCCAAGTCACATGAGGTCCTGTTCTCTCTGCTTTTTCCTGATACACTTCATTTTTGCCCCTATATATGTCAGGTGTGGTCAAGAGGGAAAACGAGGTGGGAAGCCCTCCATTCTCATTGGTGAATACAGATCTATTTGGTGGTTTTTCATGAGATGTGTGTTTCCACCAGTTTTGTCCATGGAAAAATGAGGTCAGTGACTGTATGCATGTTACTTGTCAGTGATAAGAGCAAGCAGCACTGATATAAGACTTAGGGCCCTGGTTCTCTCTGTTCCTCTTGCCTACAGTGCCTCATTAGCCCCTTCTACCTCAGGATCCCAACCTTCCTTCAAAGCCTCTCTCTATACTGCTTCTCCTGGGGATTACTTTAGCTGCTCTGGACCTTGGGCTGTCGGCTGTTAGGTATGCTTCATACCTGAGCAGGCCCAGCTTGGTATTATTCTCCTGCTGTGGTAATAACTCAGGACCATTCTAGGCAACTGGCTTTGAGTATGTTGACTTTATTTAATCTTACCAGTCAGAATAATCCAGCTCACTCAAGACTTCTACCCCAAGATATGTATTTCTTAAAATAATTATTTGCACTTTCAATTTTATAACACATTGGTATAATTTTATTTAAAAAGCAAAACTCATGGGGAGGGGGACAGAGGGGAGCAAAAAGGGGATGGATGTAATACAACAACAATAAAGTTAAAAATAAATAAATAAATAAATAAATAAAAAGCAAAACTCAGAACTTTTCAAGGAACGCTCTTATCCTCCATAAGTGCCATTCCATGGGACCCTGTTGCTTATATACCTTTCAGCACGTTCTTCAAAGTTATTCCTGTGCAAAGACACAGCTCAGCTCTGAGATGATTTCTTTATCATGAACATGATCACACTGTACTATTATAATGTGATATTTACTTTAACTCAATAATACACAGTTCTCCATGCCACTTTGCCATGCTCTTTGAAAACTTGTTCACAGTCTCCTGTGGGAATTGCCATCGTTCTTGTAGTCACTTCCCTGTGGTTGACTATTGGGGCTGTTATCAGTTTTCCAGTATCAACCATTATTGCAGTGGCATCTTCCTGCCTCCTTGTGGGCATACATGAGTTTAGGGGCAATACACACAACACACAGCCACCTGTGTAACTGGCATGAGAGACCCCAGTCAGGACAGGCCTCAGTTAGCTGCTGCATTGTAGGTGGTCCTAAACATGAGGCAATGAACATGAGAGTATTTCAGTATTTTAGCAACAGTATGTCTAAACCTGCAGCTTCTGGCTGAATGCTAGCTTGGTGTGGGTATTTCATCATTGTAGTGTCTTAGTATTAGGATTTCAACATAAATTTGGGAGGCACACCCATTCAGACCACAATAGACACTGAGAATTTGCAACAGGGTATAAGCAATTTCCCTTTCTATTAAGGTATAAAATACAGTGAAATGCACAAATGTCAGGGGTTCAGCTTGAGAATATTTACATATATATATATATATATATATATATATATATATATATATATATATAATATCACTACACCAGATAAAACCATAGAAATTTCTAGTCCCCAGAAGGCTCCTTTATGCCCCCTCCCAGTCATAGCCCTCAGATATGACCACTACTTGGCTATTCTCAGTGTGGATTGATTTGTTTATTCTTGAACTTTATATATATGGGCTTGTTATGCATGCATTACTCTTATGTCTACTACAATTGCTTGGTAACTCTGAGGTTTGTCCCTATTGGGCATAGTGGTGGCTTACTTGTTTTCATGATATATGGTAGTTCATTGCATGAATACACCACACTTTATTTCTCTGATCCACTACTAATGAATAGCATTTTAGTTTTTGGGCACTGTGAACATTCTTGTATGTATCCATTTTCAGTGGACATAGGCTCTTGTTTTTGTAGAGTGTGTGCCAAGAGTGACATTTTTGAATAATAGGATAAACCTATATTAACTTTAGTGTAACCCACCCCAAACAGTTGTATGCACTCTTAAATATTAAGAGAAATACCCAAGTTGCTCCCCAAAATTGCTATACCAAATTACACTCCTACAGTGTGTATGATAGTCTTCCCCCTATATTGTCAATTTTTTTTGACCCTCCAATGGTGAAAATATCTCATTGAAATTTGTATTTTTTGATGGGCATAATGTGACAGGTCTCACTGCTCTTTCAAACCTTTTTTTATATCCTTTAGAAATATTATAGAGCTGTTTTTCCCTTAACAATACATCCTTTTGGTTTCAGGTTTATTGTGGTCTATTAATATCTTTTTCTATTTTGTATGTGGTTTAGTGGGAGAACCAATCAACCAGGAGGCCTGGGAGTGGCTCCACAGTGTGGTGGGAGACAGCAAATGTACGCTGGTAGACACCTGGTGGCAGACAGGTGAGAACATCTTCCAGGAGGTAGGGATCAGGGCACACTTGGAAATCAAGTACAGGTGGGTCCCTCCTGCAACAGCTGTGCTGTCAACTTTAGTGCACTGAGAATACGCAGCTAAGCACCAAGTATAGGGCAGAGAGAAGTGTGAGGCTGTATGAATGCAATCCAGCACCACGAATTCCTCAGCCCTCAACATATTGCTTATTGAAATCTGGTGTCCAAGGCTCAGAGGTGGAGCCTGGCTTTGCAGTTGTAATGCAGGACTTCTCTGAACCTTGGTTTTCTCATTTGTAAAATGGGGGTGCTCCCTCCAGACTCTGGATGAGGATGGAATGAAATGATACCACAAATGCATGTTGCCCAAGGCATGACATTAGTAAGTACGCAGTTAACTTTTTACTTGCCTCATAAGGGCAACTTTCTGAATGTAAGTACGTATGATGAAAATGAGCCCTGGCTGGTGGCACAGTGGATAAGGTGCTGGCCTGTGAACCCAAAGGTCACTGGTTCCATTCCCAGTCAGTGGTATCTATGGCTGCTCCTCCCCCTCTAGCTCCTGGAGGAGGTTCCTGCCTGCAGTGGGCACCTGGCTCCAATACAGGGTGGCCTGCAACCTGGCTAGCTCCTGTGATCGCTGGCCCTACCCACACAGCTTCTGGAGGAGGTAGCCCCTGTCTGCTAACAACACCTGGCTCCCCCGGAGGCTAAGGCGAACCCTCCAAGCAGTCCAGCTCTTTGAGGAGTTTTTCGTGCCTGGCTCCCTAGAGGGTCTGCAGCACAGTCTGCAAGCTAAAGCTACTCCTCCCCCTCCAGCTCTTCGAGGAGGCCTTTGTTGCCTGCAATGGGTGTGCCAGTTGCACCAGCTGCAAGTTCCTGGCTCGCAGTTTCAAGATTCTGTGGGTGCATGGGGTTGGGCCCTCCCCATCTCCGAGGCTCTGAGCTGCTCTCTCCCTGGTGGCGCAGTGGCTGAACTTCAAGTCTTTGTGGGAGCCTGTGCCCAGGTGTGGGTGTGCGGGGTTGGGCCTCCCACCTCACCAGGGCTCCGAGCCACCCTTCCCCCAGTGGTGCAGTGGCACAGTTTTAGGCCCTCTCCCTGCTCCAGCTGGTGCACTTCCCTGCTCCCCTGCTCCTGCTCCCCAAGAAGGTCTCTTCTGCACCTCTGGCCCAGGAAGGAGCTTCCTCTCTCTCCGTCTCCAGAGGAGGCTCTCACATAGTCCCTCCCCTGCAGGAGTTCAATTCCTCATTCCCTCCAGAGTTTGCACTCACTGTCCACACTCACTGCTCAGATTTCTAGTCACCGGGGAGCCTGGAGCTGTCTTAAATTAGAGACACCAGCCTGAGCAGAGCTGCCACTGCCCAGAGTCGGCCTTGGCCCGAAGCCAGTTTAGAACTGTCTCACCTGCTTTCCTGTAGGTCTCTGCCGCCTCTGGGTTGTGGTTCTCTGAGTCCAGATGCTTACCGCTGCAATTCTTAGGATGTTGGGGGATGGGAGACCACCATGGATGGAGCTGACATCTAATCTTTCCAGAAGCCAGAAAGTGGAATGTTCCAAAAGGCTTAGTTCTTACTCATTCAGGAGGACACAGCCATAAGTTTACAGCTGAGTCTTGTGAGGTATTTTCATGTAGACTGACAGAAGTGCCAGAGTAATAATGTGAAAAAGGAACTTAGGGGCATCTGTTTTTATTGTTATCTGTGTAGACAGGGGCACTGGTCCAGAGGCATTTCTTCTTCATCTTCCTATGCAAGTAGGTGGACTCCACTTTTCCCACTGAAGCAAAAGCTGGACAAGCAGGGCCTTGGAGGAGGAGAGGCAGCACCTACCCTACTCCCATTCCACAGTGGAGGAAACCAGAACCCAAATCTAGTTTCGCCTCAGAGAAAAGTCCTTGTGACAGTGGGGGCCATTTCCTTGTCCCAAATGGACAATTCCACCTAACTTCTACTCTGGGAGAGCACCAGCCAGTGCGTCTGTCCCCAGATTCTTTTTTTTTTTTTTTTTTTAAAGATTTTATTTATTATTTTTAGAGAGAGGGGTAGGGAGAGAGGCAGAGAGGGAGAGAAACGTCAATGTACAGTTGCCTTTCACCTGCCTTCAGCCACGGACCTGGCTGGAGACCTGGTTTGCAACCAACCTGATTATGTGCCCTGGCTGGGGAATCGAACCAGCGACCTTCGGGTTCGCAGGCCGGCGCCTTATCCACTGTGCCACCAGCCAGGGCTGTCCCCAGATTCTTGAAAGCATGGCCTAGATAAATGTGTCACTAGTCTCTTGACCCAGAGGTGTTTTTTGTCACCCCCACAGAAACAGGTGGCATCTGCATTGCTCCACGACCCTCGGAAGAAGAGGCAGAAATCCTCCCCGGCATGGCAATGAGGCCCTTCTTTGGCATTGTCCCAGCTCTCATGGATGAGAAGGTATATAAGAGCCTCACAGAGATGACTCCCTCCTCCATGGGCATCCCACTGAGCTCCCTGGTGTTTCTTTTCATTTTCCTGGCCTCCTTTGCCCACTCGCCCACATCACACATGCCCAGGGTCTGGTAGTTGGTGGAAAGGGCATGTATCCTCATGCAACATGCACTGCAGAGTCTCCTTTTAGAAACACAATGGATAAAAATACCATGTAGGGTAAACCCAGGTTCCCCTCAGAAGCCCTCTTGAAGAGGGTTTCTTACAGAGGAGAAAGCTCTGGACAGTTCCTTCAGAGCACACTTGTTATTTTCTGCCTTTAGCCAAGAAGTTAGGAGGATGATGCTGATTGTCAGTTCTTTGCTTCTCAACCAGAATCTGTCCATATACTCATATGCATGTCTCCCTGGTCTGCAGGGGAATGTTGTGGAGGGCGGCAATGTCTCCGGGGCTCTGTGCCTCTCCCAGGCCTGGCCAGGGATGGCCAGGACCATCTATGGAGACCACCAGAGATTTGTGGATGCCTACTTCAAGGCTTATCCAGGTGAGGTGGCTAACATGGTTGTGTCATGCCTTTCCACACAGTATTGGAACCCTCAGAAAACATTTCTAAGATAATGGTAACTGAGCTTTGTGCAGGCACTTTGGAGGCATGAGTTTGAGTTCCACCTCCTCCCTCTTTACATTCCTAGCTCTTTATGTTTAAGATGGGAAAAGGCTCACCCCAGGAACTTCATGGGGTTACATGGGAGAGCACAGAATTCTGAGCACATGACCCATGGTGAGTACTTCTTAGGCTATTAGAAAAGAACACTGAAGAAACCACCTTGGGAAACTGAAGGTTTTCTTCTGACTTACATTTTTCCTAGTTTGTTTTTGTGTCATTGGGTTGGAAATTTACATATACAGTATACCTATTGCAACCCATAATCTTCAATCTCAAGCCTGTAAATAAGACTTGCTTTTTGAGAAGCTTGAGTGCACTCCTTTTAGTCTCTTGCTCCCAAGAAATTTTCAGTTTTGATTGCTATGCTTTTTCACTAACACACAGCCAAATATCACACCTAGAAAATGTCTCCATGAGGGGTTGCAAGGAAGGCCAGCAGACAGGATATCAGCTGAATTCAGGGATTCAGAGCTTTCTTCTATAGAGCAAGGCAGGGACATGAGTACCCTTGTGTCCGTTGTGGAAGGACTAGAGCCCCTCTGGGTCCTGGTTCAGAGGTACTGGCTTTGAATTCCCTCACTGTGGTACAGGCTACTACTTCACTGGAGATGGAGCTCACCGAACCAAGGGAGGCTATTACCAGATCACAGGGCGAATGGATGATGTCATCAACATCAGTGGCCACAGACTGGGGACTGCAGAGATCGAGGATGCAATGGTGAGTGCAGGCCATATTGGCCTCAGATTGGGAGATGTCATTTGCAGTCAGGTGTTCTACCTCTTAAATATTTTGTCTTTTTATTCTGATCTGTACAGGCTAGCCACCCTGCAGTGCCAGAGACCGCTGTCATTGGCTACCCCCACAACATCAAAGGAGAAGGTGAGCACCAGAGAAGGAACCCATCTAATTTCTGGTCTCACTCCCATTATGGCACCTCTGTAAAAAGAATGGACTCTGGAGGATGGGTGGGAGGGTATTTATGGGTGATAATATTAGTTTTCTTCTTTTTCAGATGTAGGTTTTGGGTGAGGAGGCTGAACAGCATGCTTGTTAGTCTAAGGTCAGATTTCTAAGATGCACTATCTCTGCTGTCCTTTAAAGACACTCATCCACAAGCAGCCCTCTTTGGCTCCAGCTGAGTTTGGGAATGCTCTGTCCATGATGACTCTGGCAGCCCTATTACAGAGGACTTATGATGAAATGTCCTGCTCTGCTCAGTGTGCCCTTGCTCATGCTCATATGCAGCATACAGCAGCAGCTCTGTAGCTATGTGCCCTGGAGTGGACTTCTTTGCTTCTCTGGAACTCTTTTGGGTTCTTTTTTAGATTTAGTTCAAGGTTTTTTTTTTAATTTAATTTTATTATTGTTGTTTGATATCCATCCCCTTTTTTCTCTCCTCTGTCCTCTTCCCCACCCACCCATCCCCCCACAAAGTCAATCCCATCTGTTGTCCATGTCCATGGTTCCTCCATACTAGGTTCTTGTCTAAACTGCTCCCCTTCCTTGCCTCTTCCTCCCCCCAACCACCTTCCTCCTGCCCACTGAAGGCCTATTCACTGTATTCATATGTCTGGTTCTGTTTTGCTTGTTATTAGTTTTGTTCATTATTGTCCTATAATGGGTGAGATCATATGGTATTTGTCCTTCACTGACTGGCTTATTTCACTAAGCATAATACTTTCTAGTTCTATCCATGTTGTTGCAAAGGGTAGGAGTTCCTCCTTTCTTTCTGCTCTGTAGTATTCCATTGTGTAAATGTACCAAAGTTTTTGGGTCCAATCATCCACTGATGGACACTAGGGCTATTGCCAGCACTTGGCTATTGTAAATAGTGCTGCTATGAACATAGGTGTACATAGGTTCTTATAAATTGGTGTTTCAGGATTCTTTGGGTATAGTCCTAGTAGTGGAATTGCTGGATCAAAAGGCAGTTCCATTTTTAGTTTTTTAAGGAAACTCCATACTGTTTTCCATAGTGGCCTCACTAAGCCTGCATTCCCACCAACAGTGCACCAGGGTTCCCTTTGCCCCACATCCTCGCCAACACTTGTTGTTTGTTGATTTGTTGATGAATGCCATTCTGACAGATGTGACGTGGTATCTTATTGTGGTTTTAATTTGCATCTCTCTGATGGCTAGTGGTGTTGAGCATTCTTTCATATGCCTCTGGGCTCTTTGTATATCTTCCTCATTGAGTTGTTTGTTCAGGTCTTTTGCCCATTTTTTAATTGGGCTGTCTGTCTCCCTGGTGTTGAGTCGCATTAATTCTTTATATATTTTGGAGATCAAACCCTTGTCTGAGGTATTATTAGCAATTATGTTTTCCCATACAGTTGGTTCCCTTTGAATTTTGCTGGTGTTTTCTTTAGCTGAACAAAAACTTTTCAATTTGATACAGTCCCATGTGTTGATTTGTTCTTTTATTTCCTTTGCCCTTGGTGAAGTATCAGTAAAATATTTCAGTGTAGGATATCAAAAAGTTTACTGTCTATATTTTTCTCTAGGACTTTTATGGTGGCACTGCTTATGTTTAAATCCTTTATCCATCTTGAGTTTATTCTGATGTATGGTGTAAGTTGGTGGTCTAGTTTTATCTTTCTGCATGTTGCTGTCCAGTTCTCCTGACACCACTTGTTGAAGAGACTGTTTTTACTCCATGTTATGTCCCTTCCCCTTTTGTCAAATATTAGTTGACCATAGAGTCCTGGGTTAATTTCTGGGCTCTCTATTCTGTTCCACTGATCTATATGTCTATTCTTATGCCAGTACCAGATAGTTTTCATGACAGTAGCCTTGTAGTATTGTTTAAAGTCTGTTATTCAAGGATTCCTCCTACCTTGTTCTTCTTTCTCAAGATTGCTGTGACTATTCGTGAGTGTTTTTGGCTCCATATAATTTTCGAAGTATATTTTCTATTTCTGTGAAGTATGTCATTGGTATTTTAATTAGGATTGCATTGAATCTGTAGATTGCTTTGGGTAGTATGGACATTTTAATGATGTTCATTCTTCCCATCCATGAACATGGTATATGCTTCCATTAATTTGTGTCTTCCTTGATTTCTTTCTTCATTGTTCTGTAGTTTTCTGAGTACAGGTCTTTTACCTCCTTAGTTAAGTTGATTCCTAGGTACTTTATTTTTCTTGTTGTTATGGTAAATGGGATTTGTTTTCTTGCTTCTATTTCTGATGTTTAAAGGAGGAAGTCAAATTGTCATTATTTGCAGATAATATGAAAGTGTACATACAAAACCCGATATGCTCCACCAAAAACTTACTTGACCTAATAAGCAAATTTAGCAAACTAGCTGGATATGGCACTCTTTTTAGAGGAGTTTGACCTGTGGTTCCCACTGCACAGTGGCATGCACAGGGGAATGCAGAACAAGTAATCAGAATTGTCTTCTTTACTAAGGGTTGGGTACTGTTCCTCCTATTCTCAGATACATTCTGTATCAAGTATGTCCTAAAGGTCACCTACCTCCCTTCCATATTTGTGTGCCACTGTTCCATTACTTACTCAACACTTTCTTTAAATTGACCCACTGTAAAAGTTAATATTTATTTCAGCTGTCTAATAAAAGCATGTTCAGTTGCCATGAGAAGAATGTGCCCATGAGGTTGCCTTCCCTTTGTTGACAGAAGACTGGAATGTGTCAAGGAGCTATTAAGGGATTAAGGGGGTAGAAATTGGAACAGGTCTTCATGTGTATCTTTCAGAGGCCCCTCGGGTACTTCATGTTCTTAGCACTGTTTCCTAGATCCTAAGTGACTCTGATATTGCCAAGCCTTTTAATATCTGCTTCACTGGTGGGAGAGAATTTGTATGTCATGGGTATGATATATACTTTCCTGATTTCTTACAAATATGAGCATTTGTCCATCTGTAATACATGAATAACCTACTAACTGTTCTTGGTAAACTCTGAAGCTACCTGTGAAAACTGTTGTGCATTTACTCGTCCCTACTCTTTTTGTACTTGATCTGATGGATGTGATGCACCTCTGCTCTTCTTCTATCTCCCCAGTCCTTGAGCTCAGACTTGTGCATCTCCTCCATGCTCTCACCCAGGCTCCTCCTTTCACACCAGGGCTTTCCTGACCCATTTCTGCTCAGGATTCAATAATCCAGTTTAATTTTACTCCCATCTCATTAGAGATACAAGTAACTGACAGGAAAGGGTGCTGATTAGAGACAAGGGGAAAACACACAGGGCAACATGTCCTATGTGATTCTACGAGAGTTTAAAGGATGGCAATATAAACCCAGAAGCTAACTTTAAAATTGGGGTCTAGGGACAGCAGACAGCAGCCCCTGAGAACCTAGGTTTTATGTAGGGGCTATCACCATTTAATCCTGATACATAGCTGTAAGGTGGGTACTGTTAGCTCCCAATTTTACAAGTAGAAAACTGGTACAGAGTTGTTAAGTGGCTTCTACACAGCCAGCAAGGGGCAGAGCCAGGATATGGAGCCAACCATCATTCTGCACTATTTTTAAGGGGGAAAGGGAGAATGAAGGGAGACAGGCAGAAAGAGGAGGTACAGGTTTGTTTTATATACTTATAAAGTGTTTTAATTTTTGATAATCAGAATGTGTTGCTTTGGTGGTTTTAAATTTTTAATTAAGGCCCTGGCTGGCGGCTCAGTGAATTGGCACTGGCCTGCGAACCCAAATGTCACTGGTTTGATTCCCAGTCAGGGCACATAACCAGGTTGCAAGCCAGGTCCCCAGCCAGATGCGTAACTAGAAGCAGGTGAAAGGCAACCATACATTGATGTTTCTCTTCCTGTGTGCTTCCCTCCCTTCCCCTCTCTCAAAAAATTAAAAAAAAAAAGAATTTAATCTTAAAAATAATAAAATAAACTTTTAATTAAATCTACAATAGACATCTCTCATTGGGCATTCCCAGCCAGCTCAGATGTTAGCTTTGTCCCTTTCCTCTGAACCCCCATGGTGTGGGTCTAGATTGCCTGGGATCTCAGATACAAAGAGGAGAGAAGAATGCATTTCTTTCCCTCAAAGATCTCACAGTCTAGTGAGGTAGGGATGGGAGACTAATAACTATTCATATATAGCTACAGTTGCATTCATGGAAAGTCAGGAAAGGCTTCACAGAGTACAAGGTTGCTGAACTGGGACTTGAGGGATGAATAGGAGTTTGTCAGGTAGAAAGGGGAGGAAAGTCATTTCCTTATTCAAAAAAGTCATCCATTGATTCATTTAACATTTGTTGAGCACCTGTTGTGTTCCAGGCACAGTTATAGATGCTGAGACACAGCAGAAAGTGAGACAGAAGTCCCTGCTCCCTACAGTTGACATGCTGTAGTGGTTAGGGATTAGGAGGGAGAGACAGACTTAAACAATAAACATGATCAATGAGGAAACTACATAGTATGTTAGGTGATATATGCCAGATGGAGAATGGGAGAATTCATTAAGATGGAGTGGAAGTGGTACAAAAATAAATAGAAAAATGAACAATAAGAAGGGCTACACTTATAAAACTTTGTGTAATAGAGAGGGGGACATTCCAGGTCAATGGGGAAAAAGACGGACTCCTCAAGATGGTACTGGGACAGGTGACTCCTTATGTGGGCAAAAAGTTGCATTAGATCCTGATGTCATACCATATACAACAGGAGTCCCCAATCCCCAGGCCATGGACCAATATCCAGTCCAAAGCCTGTTATGAACTGGGCTGCTGGCAAAGCTTGCCTTAGCTCCACCTCATATCTCCACCCCATGCCAACCACAGGAACAGCGAGTGAAGCTCACCTGAGCTTTGTGCCCCTACCTGAGTTCCCTGCTCCCACTGTCCTCCACAAAACTGGTCCAGGGTGCCAAAAAGGTTGGGAATCACTGATATACAAGATTATCCCAGATAGATGGGAAAGAAATGAATTTAGAGACCTTTGGGAGCCAAAGGGCGGGGGCGGGGGATATAGTAGGATATTGACAAAGTATCTGTGCTGATGTGGGATGGCCATTGCCTCTCAACAGACTTTCTGGCATGACAGAACTGTTCATCATGAGCTCTTGTAAACAAGGAACTGCATTTTTAACTTAAATTTAAATTTATTTTATTTTATTTTTTTCTCTCACAGAGCCTCTATTTATTTCCTCCCTCTTCCTCCATACTTACGAGTTTATATATATTTTTTAATTTAATTTTATTGTTGTTGTATTATACCCATCCCCTTTTTCCTCCCCTCTGTCTTCTTCCCCACCCACTCCCCCACAAAGTCAAACCCACTTGTCCTTGTCCATGGTTATTCCATACTAAACTGCTCCCTTTCCTTGCCTCTTCCTCCTCCACCCACTAAACTGCCCCCTTTCCTTGCCTCTTCCTCCTCCACCCCCTGCCACCCTTCCCACAGCCCACTGAAGGCCTATTCACTATATTCATATAGCTGGTTCTGTTTGGCTTGTTGTTTGTTTTGTTCATTATTGTCCTGTAATGGGTGAGATCATATGGTATTTGGCTTTCACTGACTGGTTTATTTCACCAATCATAATACTTTCTAGTTCAATCCATGTTGCTGCAAAGGTTAGTAGTTCCTTCTTTCTTTCTGCTATGTCACATTCCATTGTGTAAATGTACCAAAACTTTTTGATCCAATCATCCACTGAGGGGCACTTAGGCTGTTTCCAGCATTTGGCTATTGAAAATAATGCTGCTATGCCTATGATACAAATATTATTGCATTTCATGTTGTCCTGCAGCTCTCTTAAAACCTTTTCATTCTTGTTCAGCCTTTTTTCATTTCATTGCACTGTATTGGAATAATTTTCTACCTGCTGATCCAGTCCTCTGCTTCCTCTAGCCTACACTTGATTCCTTCTACTGTATTCTTTTTTTTTTTTTTTAATTTTATTGTTGTTGTATTACATCCATTCCCTTTTTGCTCCCCTCTGTCCCCCTCCCCACCCACCCATTCCCTCCAAAATCAATCCCACCTGTTGTCCATGTCCATGGTTCCTTTATCTAAGCTGCTCCCCTTCTTTGCCTCTGCCTCCCCCCTCCCCCCAACCCTGTTCCCCCTGACCACTGAAGGCCTATTCCTTGTATTCATATACTTGGTTTCTACTGTATTCTTCAATTCAGAAATTGTATTCTTCATTTCCTCCTGGCTCTTACTGATAGTTTCTAAATCCTTTTTGATGCTGGTGCAGCTCTCAGTAAGTTCCTTGTAACTTCCCTGGGGTTCTTTGTGGTTCCCCCGCAGTTGTTCATCATTTTATTTGAGCTGGTTGAGCTCATTGAGCTTCTCTATCATCATTCTTTTGAATTCCATGTCTGATATTTTGTTTGCCTCTGTTTCATTTAGTGATCTTTCTGGGGATTCTTCCTTTCCTTTTGGTGATGGACTGATTCTTTTTTCCCTATTGTGGGTGTCTATTGTTGCATTTTTTTATCTTGAATTAATCTGTTTTGATTCTTTCCCTTCGCGGAGCACCCTTCTGTGTTAGGAGATTTGTGGAGTTCATTGTGCAGTCTCCTAGATTTCCTCCACTTGTTGCTCTTGGGGTGGCCTTTATGGAGTTTATTTGGGCTGTCTGATTGTATTTTGGATTGGTTATATGCGTTGGTCCTTTCCTTCCATTGGCTGATTGAGAGACATTCCCTCTATCCCATCTCATACACTGTTTTTGAGCTGCTCCTAAAACAGAGCCACCAGTCCTGGCAAAATAACCACACCTTCAGAGATATCTTTATCCTTTAATCCCCCTTTCAACTGCCTATAAACCTAGCTATATAACTATACCCTCCAGGGTAACCTCCAGGGTAACCCCCACTTTTAGTCATACCCTCAGCTGCAACTGATCCAGTCTTAATGGGGATGTAGATATGAGAAGACTGTTATAAGAGGGGAAAAATGGTTAAGTTGACTAAACTATAGATAATTTTGAAAGGTTCAAAGAAGTAGCAAAGATAGTGGGGATAGGGGAGAGAAAGCCAACTTATCTCTTCTATAGAAATGAGGAGGGGGAAAATCAGAATGCCTCAAGCACGAATGAACAGTATAAGCCTGTATATATAGTTGCTGCATCCACCTCTCTGTCTACCCTTAATAAGCCCTGATTGGTCCAGGTGGAGCCAGGACCTGTGTGCTTTTAGCAGAAAAAAGAATGTGTAGTCCCTAGTAGTGCACCCACAAAAAAAAAAAAAAAAAAAAAACCCGAAAAGAAACAAAAGAAAAGAAAAGAAAAGAAAGAAAGAAAGAAAGGATTTAAGCAGCTGGGGAGGGGTGAAATACTTAGATTGAGGACTGGGAATGAGTCATAGTAGGAGAGTGAGTAGACTTTAAAACAAGAGTATGAGGAGGGTCTTGGGTGTTTAGGTGGACTGAGATAAGGGAGGAGTAAAAATACAGGAGTTGGGATACACTATGATATAAACAGAACTTACTTAAAATGCACAAATTGTGAGGGTTGGAAGTAACTTTTGAAATGGATATGTTAGGGATTAATAGTTCATGTAGCTCTCAGTATAACTGAGGTGCTCGAGATTAGCTTAGCAGCGATCCATTTCCTGAGTCTGCCTCTTTTACTTGACCAAGTCTCTGCAGTCTATAGTCTAGCTGTGTAGTCTTGGAATGGCAGGGCCTATGGTTGTCACAGTCAGGGCTGATTCTGAATGTCAGCTCCCAGGTAAGGCTGGGCCTCCAGTATCCTAGCTGGGTTTCTGGGCTCCTGGTGTTTTGGGGCCCTCCCTTCTCACACTGGTTCTGTGTGAAGACCAGCAGGGTGCTTATGTGGTATCTATGGCTGCTCCTCCCCTTCTAGCTCCTGGAGGAGGTTCCTCCCTGCAATGGGCACCTGGCTCCAATGCAGGGTGGCCTGAACCTGGCTAGCTCCTATGATCGCTGGCCCTACCCACACAGCTTCTGGAGGAGGTAGCCCCTGTCTGCTAACAACACCTGGCTCCCCCGGAGGCTAAGGCGAACCCTCCAAGCAGTCCAGCTCTTTGAGGAGTTTTTCACCACCACCTCTGTGATTCGTGCCTGGCTCCCTAGAGGGTCTGCAGCACAGTCTGCAAGCTAAAGCTACTCCTCCCCCTCCAGCTCTTCGAGGAGGCCTTTGTTGCCTGCAATGGGTGTGCCAGTTGCACCAGCTGCAAGTTCCTGGCTCGCAGTTTCAAGATTCTGTGGGTGCATGGGGTTGGGCCCTCCCCATCTCCGAGGCTCTGAGCTGCTCTCTCCCTGGTGGCGCAGTGGCTGAACTTCAAGTCTTTGTGGGAGCCTGTGCCCAGGTGTGGGTGTGCAGGGTTGGGCCTCCCCCCTCACCAGGGCTCCGAGCCACCCTTCCCCCAGTGGTGCAGTGGCAGTTTTAGGCCCTCTCCCTGCTCCAGCTGGTGCACTTCCCTGCTCCCCTGCTCCTGCTCCCCAAGAAGGTCTCTTCTGCACCTTTGGCCCAGGGAGGAGCTTCCTCTCTCTCCGTCTCCAGAGGAGGCTCTCACACAGTCCCTCCCCTGCAGGAGTTCAATTCCTCATTCCCTCCAGAGTTTGCACTCACTGTCCACACTCACTGCTCAGATTTCTAGTCACCGGGGAGCCTGGAGCTGTCTCAAGTTAGAGACACCAGCCTGAGCAGAGCTGCCACTGCCCAGAGTCAACCTTGGCCCGAAGCCAGTTTAGCACTGCCTCACCTGGTTTCCTGTAGGTCTCTGCAGCCTCTGGGTTGTGGTTCTCTGAGTCCAGATGCTTACTGCTCCAATTCTTAGGGATCTACAGACATCTCGTGCTCCCTATCCTATCCTCCAGCTGCTCTGGCACTTGAGAATGCCATTAGCACTTTTCTCTACACTGTCACCATTTTTTCTTCACTAAATTTGCATTTAGATATCCACTCTGGCTAGTGTTTACAATGTTGGACACATGCACAAAGTTAGTGTCATGTGCCATGTTCCCTTGTACCATCACCTCATGGGAACTAATTGTAAATCTCCTATGAGTCCATGTTACAGGCCATTCCACAAGTGCTGGGACAGTGAGAAAGCATACCTCCTGTGCCCAAGGCCCAACTCAGAGCCAGTCAACACCAGAGCCATGGTGCTAAGCTCTCACCCCCATATGCCCATCCACTGGAACCTTCAGCAGAGCTGATAGAATCACTTCCACTGTGAGTGAAAAGGATAATGCATTTTTAGGGATGCAGCTAAGAAACTAGCTGCTACAAAGTAACCAAAATGTGATTTGAAATTCTTTGAATTTATGGCAATAACACATCCTAAAATCTTGCTCTCCTTTCAGCTGCATTTGCCTTCATTGTGTTGAAAGATGATGCAGGTGACTTGGATGTGGTGATGAGTGAGCTTAGGTCTGTAGTGGCCACCAAGATTGCCAAGTACGCTGTACCTGATCAGATTCTGGTGAGTGCACTTCTGCCTCCGGTTCAACTGCTCTGCTCATCTAATACCTTCTTCTCCACTTCCCATAACTAATATCACACCAAAACTAACACTAGCTGTTTGGTTTTCTGAGTAATAGGTAGGGGTGGCAGATGGCTGTATTGTCAGAGAAAGAGAAAGAGCAGCAGGGAGACACAGCAATAGAAGTTTCATAGCTCACCTGTTCACGGGTAGTGCTGGACAAGATTAGATACTCTTATCTTGGCATATGGAGGCCAAAATAAGGAATTTTAAATAAAGAAACATGTTGAAAGTACCAGAGTTCTTCAGCCCCTGTGTGGTGTCTGAACACCTTTCCCAGTGCCAGCAAAGGAAATATCCCTACACCCTACCTGAGGGAACCTATGTTGGAGTGGTTTCATGGGAGGATTGGCTAACCTCTTAGCCCTCTTAGCTTTTCATGCCTTCCTTTATTAATATTTCCCCCATGGTGCTCTTTTGACTGGAAGTGGTCCTCTGAAACCTCACTTGTTGTGACATAAGGTCAAATTGTTGGCCTTGGGACCAAAGTTTCTGAGAGAGACCTGAACTCTCCTTAGGTGAACTGAACTCTCAAAAGACAGGTCACAATTAAAATTCCCAAACACAGCTCCTAATGTATTGCCACTGACCTTGAATGGGCCATGGCTTGTTGAAAATGCAAAATGCTAAGTTTTCAAACACTAAGCAAGACAATGTTTTTTCCCTTAAATACTCATACCTCATACGTAAGACACGATCAACCCGGGACCCAGGCCAGGGGGTGGAGATAAGGTTCTGCAGCATGTGTTTGGTTCTGTTGCCACCTGAAGGCCCTTGCTAATGTAGTTGATAGGAGAAACAGAGGTGTCAGCAATAAGGTTAACCCCAGCCTGATGGAGGCTTCAGTATGATACATAATTAATTCTGTGTTTTGAGCTGATTACAACTTCAGGTCCAGATTATAGGAGGATGAAACTGGAGACTATGGACACCACTATCCCCTGGGAAAGAACCCTACTTATCTCAATGCCTTTGGAATCCTGGGCACCCCTCCAGATTTTAATGTTGCTCCCCTCCCTTGCCAGATAGTGAAACGTCTTCCAAAAACTCGGTCTGGAAAAGTTATGCGGAGGCTCCTGCGGAAGATAATCACGGGCAAAGCTGAGGATCTGGGGGACACCACTACTCTGGAGGACCCCAGCATAATCGTGGAAATACTGAGTGCCTACCAGAAGCACATAGACAAGAGGGCTTCTGGTCAGTGATGGGCTGTGACCAAGACCCAGTGCCCAAGACCCTAACTTGTCGTTCTAGAACATAGCTCTCACTTGGCTTGTTTTTAAATGTCCCACAGCAGTCCCCTCTTAGCACATAACCCACACTGCCCCAATATAAGGATCATGCTAAAACCCCTTCCTTCTTTCTGTTGGAGAACCCATGCAGAAATACTGTCATATGTAGTTAGTGTTTGTTCTACTTCTCCTGAATTTGGTTTCCTGGACTGAAGAATCCCTGTCCTCTGTTTTTATATCTTCTCCAGATAGCCCAGGAAGGTAAAACATGTGGCAGAGTGTGTCTGCTCAGATGACTGAGATCTAGAAGAAGTCATGTTTTTCCCAGATATTTCTAAATACAAAGGCAAAGATTTTATTTTTATACTTTTGTATTTTTGACAAATAACGTGTAGGCACATGTGCGGAATGCGTGGATTTGCTTGTACATGTTCTTTGTAACATTTAAAGTTATGAAAATATCCTTTGCTGCCTTTGCTCATGGGGAAACATGGAGAAAGTTGGAGGGTACACTTTCAATTATTGTTTGGCATATTTGGAAATCTAAATTGGAAATGTTGGTACCTAAATTTAAACACAGCTATCTTGAGAATGCTTGGGCCTGCAGTCTCCTTTTTTTTTGGTGTATATTTCTATTTCCCTTGGTTTGTGTGCAATGAAACCCAACTAATAGAGTGGTGGTATGAATGTCCTCACCTTTTAGTTCTAAAGCTAGCTGGAGGCAGGCGAAAGGCAACCATATATTGTTGTCTCTCTCCCTCTCTGCCTCTCTTCCCCTCTCTCTAAAAATAATAAATAAAATCTTAAAAAAAAAAAAAAAAACTGGAAGAGGTCTTTTCACTCAAAATACTTCAGCTATGGATCTGGCTAGAGACCTGGCCTGCAACCTGGCTATGTTGCCCTGGCTGGAGAATCAAACCAGTGACCTTTGGATTCGCAGGCCAGCATCTTATCTGCTGTGCTATCAGCCAGGGACTCAAAATAGACCACTTTAAGAAAAACTATTATCTGACTGTTTTGCTATCCAGTAAGCACTAGTCACATGTGACTAACATAAATTAAAAACAATAGAATAGATGAGACTAAAATAGAATAGACTAGAACAGAACAGAATAGGTATTCAGTTTTTTCATGGCAGTAGCCAAAGTTCAAGTGCTCAGTAGCTATATGCAGTCAATTGAGGGGGACCATGTCTGGCAAAGCCCTCCCAGTCACAGATGAAGAGCCTACCAGTGCATGATCTGCCTGGGGAGAAAAGGAGCTGGCAAGTCTCTCTAGGGGAGAAATGCCTCGAACTCTTTCTCCCAGGGGCTCTTATTGAGTTTTACATGCATAGGGTTACATAGCATACACATATAGCTCATCCATCAATGTCAAGCAGTACTGATTATAGAGAACAGACACTATCTACAGATAATAACTAAAGGAACACAGAGACTTCTTTAGATCAGGGTCTGCTAGATAAGATGATGCCAAGTGGCGATAAAAATAGGGTATATAAGTTTAACCTAAACATCTGGTGTACACTAATCCAAGACTAGTCAAAGCAGAGCAAGCTTCAAAAGATATAATGCATTCATCAAGGCCTGATTCCCCTAGGGACCCCTTGGTGCCAGTTCCAACCTCCTGCATTTCCAGTTTTCCAGGCAAGTCTTACAAGCCTGTCTTCCCAGGCCTTGCTTGCACTGGGCTATAGTTTCCTATACCACACAAAGTAGTCCCTGACAGTCAATAGCTACCAGATTGGATACATGGATGAGGACATCCCAGTCATCGCATAGGGTCTGGTGGTGAGTGCTGAGCTAGAACAGGTGAGAATGAGGACACCAATAGATCTCTAGGCAGCTAACTCAACACCACAGACTGAGTATAGGAGAAGCACAGGCTTGCCTATAAGACATCCCATCACCTAGGTCATCCTTACACTAGATGTTAGTGGATAAGTTTTCCCATGTCCTTCACTAGACAGAAACAGAGGACCCATTGAACTGGTGCATGAGAGGTAAGGTGAAAGGCCAATTTGGCTCCTACAAAGCCTGAACCCACAGCTACCTCCAAAGCAGGATCTGGGAATGGCTCTTTTCAGGGATGGTATTTGTTCTTGTTCTTTGGGGATAGGGAAAGGGAGGCTAAGGGGATTCCCACGTGCCCACCTGAGGTAGTCTGAAGGCCCAGATACACTTGTACACCTCTGAGTGCTGTGGGAAGTCACAGCAAGACAGTCTTTTCATGGAATAGTCTATATCCACACTATCCCAGATAGGGTATCATAACAAGTTTATAGACTTTCAACACATTAGGTTATCCTTACTGCCCCTCTCTGGTAAAGCCACCCTGATTTATTTTGGATCCAATCCTGTCCTTTACTTTTTCAGGGATGTACCCTTGCTTCTAGGAGGTTTGTGATGGTTATTCCCATAATCATGGTCCCTAGCCTAAGTGACAACTTCACAGTCTGGCCATTGTATGCTATCAGGGCCTTTGGGAAGGAGATAGAAAGACATGTTTGAGGAAGGGACAATTGCCTATGCACCTGCCAGATAAGACAGGATATAGAGATAGGCTACAGTAGCCTTTTAGTCATTACAGGGTGGTGCCTGACTAGGAACAGAACAGTTTAGAAGACAGGACATCTGGCCAAAATGGAGGTGTAAGTGGACACACTTCACCCCCCTGCATGATCATAAGATGTAATACAACTAACTCAAAACTAAAAACCAGAACTAATAGAAAATCAAACCACATAGAAGTCCACAAAGATATAAAGAAGTAATACTCATTCTGACAGGAATGGCAGAGCCGAAGCAGAGAGGATGCAGTGTGGTGGTGGTGGCGGTGGCTGGTAAGTGGAAAGTGTAGTCACACATTATAAAAGTTGGGAGGGACACCTGAGGAGCAACCCCAGCACCAGACAAAACACAGCTCACAGTCCTATTGCCAGGGAAAATAAGCCTCTTTGCTTCTGACTGTGAAAACCAATGGGGGTTGGGGCATTGGAAGAAACTGCTGATCTCTCAGCTGAGCCTTTCCTTAAAGGGCCTGTATGGTCCTAAAATAATGCAAACCCACCCATTCTGGGAAACACAACTAGGATAACAACTAAAGGGACATTGGTCCCATACAGGAAGTGGGAGAAGTGCCTGAAAAAGGGGTGAGTGCTGAACAAGCAACATTGTTCCCTCTCAGACCACTTCCCTACATACAGCCACAACATGGTGAAATGTGTAACCCTGCACTGATGAGTACATAGGGCTCCACCCCTTAAAATGTAACAGGCACAACAGCTCTTAAGACACAGAGGCAAACACAAAAGGCTATCAAGTTCAGGAAACAAAGAAGTATGGCTCAAGAAAGGGGACAGATCAAGGTTTCAGTGGAAGAACTAAGTGAAGAGGAGATAGCTAACAATATATGTAGAGTTCAAAACACCAATGATAATGATGCTTATACACTTGACAGATGCTTGAGTATGGCAAGCACATAAGGGAGGAAGTGAATGCTATGCTAAGTGAAACAATGAAAAATCCACGTGAAACTAACGGTGAAGGGAAGGAAGCTGGAGTTGAGATCAATGATTTGGAACATGAGGAAGAAGTAAACAGTTAACCATAACAGAATGAAGAAACAAGAACTGAAAGAAAAAACAAACAAACAAGGAGAGGCTTAAGAGCAAACCTAAGGCCCACAGGGCAAATCCAGCCCTCCACCTTGTTTTATCTGACCCAGTACCTTCAGCCCAGCACATTGTTTCTACCTGGCTCACTTAACTGTTAAGGAGTAGTTACACTTATACAGTCCTAAAATTATATTCAGCCCTTTGAAGGCAAACACAAGGCGGATGTGGCCCTTGGTAAAAATGAGTTTGACACCCCTACTCTAGGACTTCCAATGTACTAACATCCAAATCATAGAGGGGGTCAAAAGAGAAGAGAAAGAGTAAGAACTTGAGACTTTACTTGAAAAAATAATGAAAAAAAATTCCTTAATTTGGCAAAGGAAATAGACATACAAGTCCAGAAAGCACAAGTTCCAAACAAGCTAGACCCAAAGAGGACCACACCAAGACACATCATAATTAAAATGTCAAAGGTTAAAGATAAAAGACAAATCTTAAAAGTAGCAACAGAAAAGAATAAAATTATCTACAAAAAAGTTCCTATAAGACTATCAGCTGATTTCTCAAAAGAAACTTTGCAGGCAAGAAGTATAGGTAACCCTCATACAACATGGTTGTTAGGTTCCTAAAATGCTGTGTTATCCGAATCCATGTTATACAAAAAAGAACTAATATAAAATGGCATTAGCTTTCAAAAAAAATTTTAAATACTATTATATTTTTATGATTAAGGTAAATCTTTATTAAAGCAATTTTCACCAAAAGTATAACATTAATAGGTATTAAATAATGTTTTCTTTGTCATCACTAAGCACTATTAACTCAGGACATTTTCTTTTTGACAAGATAGCTTCATCCTCTGAACTTTCTTCAGCATTATCTTGATTTATATCCTGTACTTTTCGCAAAAAGATCTGATATTTCAGGCTACTTGCGTAGCTGAGAGATCTTAACAAATTTCATTATATGGATCAATAAATCAAAGATAGATCAAAGATGGCGACAGAGTAGAGAGCAGTGCTGAGGGTGTTCTCAAGTACCAGAGTAGCTGGAGGACAAGATAGGGAGCACAAGAAATCTTCAGGTCCCTAAGAATTGGAGTGGTCAGCATCTGGACTCAGGGGAGCACAGCCCAGAGGCAGAGGAAACCTGCAGGAGAGCAGGTGAGGGGGTTCCGGACGGACCGGCTGGTGGGCCGAGGTCAGCTCTGGGCAGTAGCGGCTCTACCTAGAGGGGCACGTTTAACTGAAGCCAGCTCTAGGCTCCCTGGTAACTAGAAATCTGAACAGTGAAGTGGGGGCAGCAAGGGTAAACACCAGAGGGAACAAGGAATTTAACTCCTGCAGGGAGGGACTGTGTGAGAGACTCACTCCAGCAATAGGGAGAGGAAGCTCCTCACTGGGCCAGAGGCGGAGGAGAAGAGTCCTGCGAGGAGCAGGAGCCAGGGAGCAGGGAAGTGCACTGGCTGGGGCGCCAAGAGGGCCAAAAACGGTGCTGCTGGGCCACCTGGGAAACAGCAGCTTGAAGCCCCTGCGAGGGTGGAAGACCAGCCCTGCTCACCCACACAGGCCCCCAGGCTCCCACAGAAACTCCAAACTGCGAGCCAGGAACTTGTAGCTGGCGCAACTGACGCGCCCATTGCCGTGGACAAAGGCTGCAGACGCCTGGGAGAGGCCCATCACAGAGGCAGTGTAAAGGACGCCTTGGAGAGCTGGTCAGCTTGGAGGATTGGCTCTCGCCCGGGGGAACTGGGCAGTGTTGGCAGACCCCGGGCACTGTTGGTGGACAGGGGCTGCCTCCTCCGGGAGCTGCGGGGACAGGGCCAGTCATCACAGGAACCAGCCAGGTTGCAGGCTGCCCTGCAGGAGTGCCAGGTGCCCATCACAGGCAGGAACCTCCTCCAGGAGTTGGAAGGGAGACCCTGCAGGCCCCAGAATACCGGCAGCCCTAAAACCCAGCTAGGCTACTGAAGGCCCAGCCTACCTGGAGGCTGACACTCAGAATCAGCCCTGACTGTGACAATCAGAGGCCCTGCCACTCCAAGACCAGCTAGACTGTAGACTGCAGAGATCTGACCAAGAAAAAGAGGCAGACTCAGAAAATGGAGCGCTGCTGATCTCAAGCACCTGAGTTACACCAAGAGCTACATGAACAATTATTCTCCAACATATCCTTTTAAAAGTTACTTCTCACATATTTTTAATCCCCCCCTATCTCAATCGACCTAAATACCCAAGATCCTCCCCCTACTCTTGATTTAAAGTATACTCACTCTCTGGCTACAACACATTCCCAGTCCTCAATCTAAGTATTCCACCCTTCCCCAGCCAACTAAACCCTTTCTTTATTCTTTTCTTTCTTCCTTTTTCTTTTTTTTTCTCCTTTTTTTCTTTTCTCTCTCTCTCTCTCTCTCTCTCTCTCTCTCTCTCTCTCTCTCTCTCTCTCTCTCTCTCTCTCTCTCTCT
>PVIW01013472.1:0-27238 GCA_004026585.1 Noctilio leporinus
AATTCTATATGGCAGAAAGAAAGAAGGAACTTGTACCCTTTGCAACAACATGGATGGAACTGGAGAGTATTATGCTTAGTGAAATAAGCCAGTCAGTGAAGGACAGGTATCATATGATCTCACCCATTATGGGACAATAATGAGCAAAACTAACAACAAGCAAAACAGAACCAAGTATATGAATACAAGGAATAGGCCTTCAGTGGTCAGGGGGAACGGGGTTGGGGGGAGTGGGGAGGTAGAGGCAAAGAAGGGGAGAGCTTAGACAAGAACCTAGTATAAAGGAACCATGGACATGGACAACAGGTGGGACTGACTTTGGGGGGAATGGGTGGGTGGGGAGGGGGACAGAGGGGAGCAAAAAGGGGATGGATGTAATACAACAACAATAAAATTTAAAAAAAAAAGAAAGAAAGAAAGCTATATGTGTATATATATATATATATATATATATATAAAGATATATATATATATATCTTTATATATATATATATATATATAAAGCTAAAATATATATATATTTTACAAGTAATACCCTAAGGACTATTCTTAAAATTGTCTAAGGAAAACTAATTACACTGATATTAATAGGTATTCTTTGAGATATTAATAGACACTCTTTGAGAAAAGTTCACTAGACAGGTGGGTTTGGAAAACATTGGCTTAAATAAGATTAAACAGGTTTCTTCTTTTATTACAAATATTTTAAGAATCTTGAATATACTAATGGACACCATCAACACTCAACAGGTTAGACAGAGTATGTCACAAGAAGTTCATTTCAAGAGAGTGCATAGGATATTTTCATAGGAAAATATCAACTTGAATCCAAGATTATTCAATACCATAATAAAACTACTAATGTGATCATGGAGTAGCAGGTACCCCCAAATAGCAGAGCACTGTTCTCAGACTTAGTGATATTCTTCTTTTACTCCCCCAAATGACCATATGAGGTTCCCTACTTAACAAATGAAGAAACTGATGTACTAAGGATTTAAACAACTTTCAGGCGAGCAAGTGGTGGAGATAGGATTTTAATTCAAGCAGTTTAGTTCAGAGACTATGTTCCAAAGTAACAGAGGCCCAGGAAATAACTGAGTACTCTCGTTGACAAAGGCCCTTAGGCCTCTTCCTCAGACCTGCTACCCTGCTCCCATCATAGCAGCCAGACCCCACCAGCCAATGGGATGACCAGAAGGTGGGCGTGGATCCTATACTTGCAGTGCCCTTGACCATGGCTACGAAAGCAACTCCATCCATCATCACCATGGACATGAGAGGCTCTTTGCTAGGCCCAAGGGATAGGAGAAGCCAGCATGCATGTTTAGAAAAGCATATTTGACCCCTACACTTAGGTGCCAACTTAAAACAATCTACAAACTAAACACAATACCAATCAAAATACCCACAGGACACATCTTAGCATTTGAAAAACTGATTCTAAAATTTTTGCTTCTATGGAAGCAAAAAGTCAAGAATAGCAAAGGCAAGTTTTAGAAAATTTAGATTATTAAGAGGGGAGTTGCACCTCACCACATAGCAAAGCTTATAAAGCTACAGTAATTACAACCATTAATATTAGCATAGAAATAGATATGGACAACTTACAGCACCCTCATAGACATACGGGAACCTGGTATATGACAGAGCTTCATTGTAAATCAGGAGAGAAATGATGAGCTTTTCAACAAAGAGTGTTAAAGACAATCAACCATCCACTTAGTAAGTAGAAAATTAGGTTACTTTCTCACAAAATAGAAATATATTGTATACCACACATAGGTTAACTATTTAAACTTCAGAAGGCAAAATCATTCAACTTCAAGAATCAGTCCTGGCTGGTGGCACGGTAGATAAGGCATCAGCCTGTGAACCCAAAGGTCCCTGGTTTGATCAGCAGTCAGGACACATAACTAGGTTGCATGCCAGGTCTCCAGCCAGGTCTGTAGCTGGAGGCAGGTAAAAGGCTACCATACATTGATGTCTCTCTCCCACTCTGCCTCTCTCCCATTCACTCTCTAAAAAATAATAAATAAAATCTTTTAAAAAAACGAATCAAATATGGGAGAATATCTTTATGACATTCTAGTACAGAATAATTTCTTAAGGCACAAAAAGCACAAACCTTAAAGGCTGATAATTTTGGTTGTATTAAAATTTAAAATCTCACAAAACACATAAGGAACAAAGTGAACAGACAAACCACAGAGCAGATGGAGATAATTTTCCACACATATAATTAGCACAATATTCTGATCAAATATATAAAGAATTCTTATAGATTAAAAAAAAAAAGAAACTTGATTTTAAACAATGAACAGGCAATTAACAGAAGAACACCAAATGAGCAGTAAACTTATGAAAAGATGTTCAAACTCACTAGTAATCATAGAAATGCAAATTAAAACATACTAAAATGTCACCTTAAGCCCATCAGATTGGTTAAAATAGTAAGTATGCCTGATAACACCAAGGGTAAGTAAGAAAAGGAGGAAATTAGAACTTTTAAATAATAATTGGGGGGAAGGAATGTGGGTTTGGCAATTCTTATTAAGACAAAGCTGTGCATAATCTATTTCTAGTGTTCAACCCCGGAGAAATATTTGCACATGTTCTAGAAGGCATGTAATAAGGATGTTTATGCCAGCATGCTCATCACAACAGAATAGCTGAAACAAACTAATAGGAATGAATAAACTAATTTATTCACTCAGTGGGATACTATTCAGCAAATAAAAGAATAGATTATTTCTAAAAATTGAAACATGGATAATTCAGAAATATAATGTTAAATAAAATACAGGAATGTATACAGTCACGTCCTGCATAAGGATGTTTCAGTCAACAACCGAACAGCCTAGTTAACTAGTAGGCCAGACCAGTGAGGTTTGTATAAATACCCTCTATGACAGGGGTGGCAAACTCATTTTCACTGGGGGCCACATCAGCCTCGTGGTTGCCTTCAAAGGGTCGAATGTAATTTTAGGACTGTATAATGTATCTACTCCTTAACAGTTAAGTGAGACAGGAAGAAACGAGGTGCCAGGCCGAAGGTGCCGGGCCGGATGAAACAAGGTGGAGGGCCGGATTCGGTCCACAGGCCTTTTTTGCCACTCGTGTTCTACGATGTTTGTACAAGAATGAAATTGCCTAACACCACATTTCTCAGACTGTGTTCCTGTCATTACGTAGCACCTGACTGCATTTAAAATGTTAACCTGGCTGGTTTGGCTCAGTAGATTGAGCACCAGCCTGGGGGACAAAGGGTCACAGGTTTGATTCCCAATCAGGGCACAAGGGCACATGCCTGGGTTGCGGACCAGGTACCCAGTCAGGGGAACACAAGAGGCACCCACACATTGATGTTTCCCATCCTTTTTCCCTCCCTTCCTCTCTCTCTAAAAGTAAATACAATCTTTAAAAAACTAAAACATTAGATTATTTACATATATATATTCTTTATGTACCCACATATACATATGTAGTTGAAGCAAAAATGAAAACATCCTTGAAACTCATATAAACAACATTAAAATAGTGTTTAACTCTAGGGTGGGAGAAAGGAAATTCAGATATATGGAACATCTTGTTTAATCAGCTTAATAATAACCCACAACCTTCAGACCAATGGAATATCTTGTTTAAAGTGAAACAATAAATATGGCTAAGATCTGTTAAAGCTTAGTGGTAGGCTATGGGTATTATTTTTGCATTTGAAATATTTAACAATGAAAGACTACAAAACATTTTAAAGACAGAAGAAAACATGGTCAACACAATTATCTCTGCATTAGGAATAATTTTGACCTGTAGTCTTAGTATCTAAAAGAAATGAAGCTGCTAAACTGCAAATCTATGCAACTGATAGTTGGCCCACAGTTTCCAGTTTTTCAGAACTAGTAAGGATACAACAGTGCTTCCTGTAGGATAAGCTTCTAAAAAATAAGGGGGGGGGGTAATTTTATTGTTGTTGTATTACTTCCATCCCCTTTTTGCTCCCCTCTGTCCCCCTCCCCACCCACGGGGGGGTGGTATTTTATACCATTTTATATCATACACTCACTCTTTCTTTTTGCTTCAACATTTGCCAATCAACCTGTTTACTAAATTCATTTTGCCTTTAGATACAGATGGATATCATAGTCACACAGGTTTGATCTTGTAGTGTATATAATATTTTCTTCAGCTAATTTCAATAACTCCTTCAAACCCATAGTACCTTTCAGATGATCAATAAGCTTTTAAATTTTTTTAAAGAAAATGAAGACAAAAAAAAAAAAAAGCTGCTTTGACTGAAAAAGAAAAACAATAAACAGCCTCTAACTAAGGTGGCTCAATTTTAATGACATTTGAGGAAGGCTGCAAGAGGCCTTTGCTGCTGAGAGGCATCTGGATCTTCTGCAACTGCACAATGAATGGCCCCCGGTGGAGGGAAGGCAATTGTCCTGGAGAGCAGATGAGAGAATGTGAGAAGAATTCCTGTAAACCTGGCAATCTGATAAAGAATATCATCCCTGCCCTCCTCCCCACAAACTGTTTCAACTTTGTTGCAACTGCAAACTAGCTATGTGTTTTAATGGGCATGTCACTTAAACTCTCTGAGCCTTAATTTCATGATGTGGGAAAGAGCAGGGGTGGGGAGGGTTATAAAAGGGTTACATAATAGTAGCAAGAATTTAAACACACTAATACACAGGGTAAGGCAAAAGTAGGTTCATAGCTGTTTGTATAGAAAATAATAATAAATAATAATATAAGAATAAATTCTATGATTTACGTACTCACAACCATAATTCTACTTTTGCCCCCCTGTACATATGGTGCTTATGGCAGACTATTTTTCCAAAGGTGGTAGCAAAAATATATTCCATTGCACAGGTTATTCTAACGATGTGATATTGACGCTTCTCCACGGAGAGGCAGGGTCTGTGTCTCCACCCACTATGACTGTGGCAGAACTGATGCTGCATGACATGTGAGACTATGTATAATAAAAGGCAAAACAGCTTCCACCTGATCTTCTGCCTTGGATACTCACCCTTGGGATCCAGCCAACATGTTGTGAGGAAGCCAAATAGCACACAGAGAGGCAGGTGTTCTGGCAGCCCCTTGTGAGGTCCTAACTGGCAGCCAGCATCAACCACCAGACCTGTGAGTGATAGAGCTTCTGGAGGATTCCAGCCATCCCAACTGACACAGAAAGCAGAGATGAATTATCCTCATGAAGCCCTGCCCAAATTGTAGATTCATAAGCAAAATGAATGTTACTACTGTTTAAAGTCCCTAACCTTGGAGTGTTTTATTTTACACTAATAGATAAGCAGGACAGTGCTTTATAAATCACTATTCGAATTATCCCCAGGTATAAAATAAAGGGAAGGTAAACTACACTGAGGTTCCCCAGATCTCAGAAATTTTAATGTCACCTTCATGGCTCTGCCATATCCTATACCACTGAAATGTTAAATAGTATTTCATGTCATAGCAACTCACTTTTTAAACTTAAATTATGTTTACAAAATTTAATGTTTAGAACATGGTTTAATGTCAATTGTGATTTTCTAATTCATATTTACTTTATTAAATACTACTAACATTTTTATTTTAATAGCTTCACTTTTATCTTAATACATTGTGATATGTAAATAATTAAATATAATCCATTAAAATAAATATGCAATGCTAAAATTTAAAATAATTTTTGGTGTAAGCCCCTTATAATCATTAGAAATCATTGTGGTTGTTGGTATGCAGGACTAGATGACTATGAAGGTAAGAATTTATTCATCTCCAAAAATCTGTGGGTCATACCTTGACTGAATTTTTACTTCTCTGTTATAATCTTCCCTCAGTGAATACATTTTACTTTGGTAAACTGCTTCTAAATGGGAGCTATACTTTCTGGGGTAACCAAGCAGTCAATTAGCAGAAAGGCCAAAAAGAAAGATTTTTGCCCTGGCTGACGTGGCTCAGTGGACTGAGCACCAGATTGTGAACTGAAAGATCACCAGTTTGATTCCCAGTCAGGGCACATGCCTGGGTTGTGGGCCAGGTGGGGATGTGCAAGAGGCAACCAATCGATGTTTCTCTCCCTCTCATTCTTTCTCCTTTTCCCTGTCTAAAAATAAATAAAAATAACATCTTTAAAAAGAAAGATGATTTTGGAGGTGGCCTAAAGGCAATAAATTAGTTATTACTAATCATGGGGGTACCTAAGCCAGAAACTAGTCCAAAAGCTGGAGGACCTGGATTCTCTCCTCAGAGATCAGGTTTTCTCAACAGCAACACTATGACAATTTATACTAGGCAAGTCTAGTGGGACAGGGTGGTGCTGACCAGTGTCCTACAGGGTGTTTAGCTGCATCCATAGCCTCTACCCACTAGATGCCAGTAGCATTTCCTCCCCATACCCCCTAACTGTGCCAATCAAAAACATCCCCAGTGGTAAGGTAAAATCATACCCCACTGAGAATCATTGAGTTAGATAAAATAGAGATGGAGGGGTGATCCCAGAAAAACACATGGCCAGAGGACACATAGGAGAAATTTGTGATAATGGTGGTGATGATATTTTTATCTGTCCTTTCTTCACTCAAGGTCAAATTCATTCTTTTCTAAACAGGCTAAAGGCCATATTAAATCTGAATCTTGTGTTGTCAGGGTGTGTGAAATGTGTTCTTACCACTTAGCTCATAGTTAATAAGCAAAGCAAAAAAAAAAATAGCTGTTGGATTATAGGCAGATATTTTCACAACTGCATATGAAATGGGTATTTGTATCATACCCACCATCAATAATTCACTGTGGACTGAAGAAATTTTAATAAAGCACACAGGATCTTCACATTTCTTATCTTACTTTACCATTTATTGGCAGTTTTTTGATAGAACTTTGATGGGAAATGTTTTCCTGGCTACAATTAAGTAATATGGTATTTTCCAGGAGACTGGAATAACCACTTCCAAAGGTATAGGCACCTTCTTGAAACTATGTATTATTCAAGGAGAAAATTGGCAATGACATTTACTAAAAGATCATGGCTCCTAAAATCGACAGATTCAGGGTCTGGACTGTTCAAAGTCCTAAACTTTGGCCTACCTTGCCAGCCCAGGTTCCTGAAACAGGCACAGTCGCCAATCTGTTGACCACAACACCCCTAGCTCAGTAGCAACGTGCAACACTGGTGAGGGTGTAGATGATTCAAAGAGCCAACATTCAGTGAGTACTTAACACATTCCAGACACAATTCCATATACTTCACTTGTGTTACCTTTTTTAATCCTCACAACCCCACAAGTAGGTACTGGAATACGATCACCCCTTTTCACAGATTAGAAAACAGATTAGAGAGTTGTGTCCAAGGTCACAAGTCCAACATACAACAGAGCCAGCTCTTGGATCACAGTTCTGTGTAACCAGAGATGACACTACTAACTCCTGCTGCATCACTGCTCTCCCATTAAATTACTGAGACAGCATCACACCTAACTTCTAGTCCTTGAACTGAATCATCCTTCCTTTTCTGTACCTTTCATATGGGTAAACATATTAGGGATTTAAAATATCATCTGTGTGCTATGCACATATTAAACAGAAACACACATATACATATGTTGACTTCCATAAACAGGTCAAAATTTTATCTCTTCTCCAAGACCAGAGGTCGGAAAATTTTCTCTGCAAAGGGCCAGGTAGTAAATATTTTAAGCTTTGTGGGCTATAAAGTCTTTGTCACAACTACTCAATTCTACCAACACAGTGCAAATGTATCCACAGACAACACAACAATAAATGGTGACTGAGTTCCAATAAAACTTTATTTATACAAACAGGCAAGGGGCTACATTTGGCCCATAGGCTGTAATTTGCTCACCTTTGCCCCAGACTCTCAAAGAATGGCTACAGATTAGAATCACTTGGGCTACTTGTATAAATTAGGGATTTATGGGTCACACTGCAGTCCTACTGAATCATGATCTGCTTCTTTTCTTTTTAACAGGTCCCCTGGATGATTTATGGGCTTTCAAACATTTGAGGACCACTATTCTTAGACCCAGTTTTTCACCAGTCCCCTAAAGAGTTGTCATTCCAGCTATCAAAGATAGAACATCTATCAATGGAAAAGCAAGAGAAGTGATACAAAGAAAAGAAAACTGGCTGCTTGTCACAGTCCACCATCTTTATGAAGATGTCAAATTTCTGACCCATGACCACAGTTCTCCTAGCTGGAACATGTCCTTCAGTTTTACTGATTAAAAACAAATAAACAACAACAAAAGAAGTCGTAAACCAGAAAAATATTTTGTACCCAGTGGAATCACACTGATCTTCTAATCAACTTGTTGCATATAAATGCACACAC
This sequence comes from Noctilio leporinus, assembly GCA_004026585.1. Taxonomy (NCBI): domain Eukaryota; kingdom Metazoa; phylum Chordata; class Mammalia; order Chiroptera; family Noctilionidae; genus Noctilio; species Noctilio leporinus. The sequence goes on from PVIW01013472.1 coordinate 8,366, forward strand.
ATAAAGAGCATTTTTGAACTGTGGATACCTCATCTTAAACCTGAAAACTCTGCTGTGCTAAAACTGCTTTTATGTTATAAGGGAAAATGAGCATGGGGTCTTCAGAAATAAGAGGGATGGGACAATAAGTGAATTTGTACAGAATTCTCCAATACACACACTGCCTGCTTCATGAATACATGAATGTAACCTGTTTTATCTTTTCTTGTTTCAGAACTAAAGGTATTCACATAAATCTGGATCTCCTTTTCTTTGGGGAATTAAGGCTGGCACCATCGGTCTCTGCCTTTACCTGTATCAGCATGGGGGAGAAAAGGCCAACCCTTCACTGTCTTTGGACAAAGAATCGGAAAAAAAGTGAACAGAAGTGGAAAGAAATGAATACTAAGGCACATGCTGTAACAGAGATGACCAGGTCACCATCCACCTGGGATAACACCCCTCTCCAGCTGACAGCCACCAGTGATCTGGTTTCAGTCGCCAGCACCCCAAACTTATTAACTGACTCTGATCTTCTCTCTGTCTAATGCCAGGGGCTTCCCCCACCCCACCTTGCATCATAAGACTGGTTTATAGACCCCTTTGCTTCATCTCATTTTTTATACTTTCCTCTGATCCTACTCTACCGATGACCCAAATGCCTCCAGAGGCACAACCCTGCCAGTGGTGATGGCAGTCCCCCTCTGACAGCTGGGACGTCCGGGCCTGGTTGCAAAGCTTGCCTCAGTACCGCCGCCAGGGGCCCAGTGCACTGAAACGCGTCTACATATCAAACAGAAGTTGGCCTCTACTGCTTCCTTTTCTTCTTTCAATACACCATCGTTATTTTGAAAGCATATTTTAGAGCTGGGTGATGACATTTAAATAAAGTAATCTCAATGAGGAGTTAGGGATTAATAAAAATGTAGCACAGGGCCCACAAGGTAGCACAATTGTAACAATTGGGGTTAAACTAGCGCTGAGTTCAGGACGCATTTTTATTTAAGTGAATCATGTCTTAGGTCTACACTAGCAAGTAAAAGTGGGCCTTTCAGAGTCAACGTGAACCTGATCTGTTCTGTGTAATCATTAGTCAGTTAATTAACCTCTGCAGCACCAGACCATGTGAGTTGTGAGGTCCCTTTCAGCTCTAAAATTCTATGTTCAGGTCTAAGCCTATTTGAGTAGGCACATTTCTCTTACAACTGGCTTTTCTGGTGAATCCACCCCACCCCACCTTGCCCAAAATGCTTAGGTTTGAGGGTTTTTACACTAAACAAATGCTAAACTGAATATGAATCATGATACTCAGTGGAATGTTTTAGTAGAAGGACCTCAATTATTCTCAAATCTTTTACAAAATTGGATCTTCTATCTCAAATTGGATCCTTTCTTGCATACCTAATTTTAATTGATAGTTTTTTTTTTAAATAAACACTATAATTTGTACCAAATGTTTCAGAAATAAAATGCAATATTTTTTCTAAGATTAAAAAGGTCAGGTTATTTCTGTACTGGTAATTTATGATCTTAATGAGTGGTTATTGGTAGTGCTGATACCTCAAGCAATCTGATTTTTTTTTAATGGCTTGGCCTTCAGGAAGCTTATGATTTAGTTGGAAAGGCAGAATAAACTCCCACAAAACATTACAAGAGAGCTCACAATCAAATAAGTCAATTTTTGTAGATACTGCTCCAAACTAACTCAATAGTAAGAATAACAAGAGCATGCCTACTTCTTTTGCAGATATGGCTAAAACCCTTCATTTTAGCAACACAGAGACTCTCTTCCACAGTACAGCTTCAAATACTTGCATTTAAAAAGAGAGGATTCTGTTTTTTCCCCAACTTATGGCTACATGCAAAATTAAACAAGAATACTGCTAGATGGTAAATTATTCATGCTAGAAAATAATGCAGCTGATCCAAAGACCTTTTAAAAATACCAAATTTGGCCTATATATTAATGGTAACAAAATTAAGGGAGACAAATAGAAAAATAACTCACTAAACTTCTGAATTAACTTACATATTTTAACTTATTGGAGCATTTAAACAGAAAACAAATTTATTACTTGGTCCTTTACTAGTTCATAATGCCTTGTGATTCTTATGAATCATAACTCTCCTGTTTACACAAGTCTTTATATTTATTATATTTATAACTAAATTTAATGCATGGTGAAAATATGTTAAATATATAGTATTTATTTAGTGCTTTCATGAAAATTCTCTCATTTAAACCACAAAGATGGGAGAACCAATAGAAACAAAAGCAAATGTTTACTGAGCAAGCACTCTATTCTAGATCTGCAGTGAGTTGTAGCTCCATGTGGATATTTAATTTTTAATTAATTAAAAATAAATAAAATTAAAACTTTAGTATTTTGGGTTTTTTAAAAAAATAACACTAGCAACATCTTAATGAACAGATTGATGTAGTTTGCTACACCACTTAACTCATGTTTTCACTTGCATTAGCTTTTGTATAAAATTGCCGGTCAACAATGTGTTAAGTGCTCAATAGCCATACATGGCTAGTGGCTACCATATTGGACAATGTAGATATAGATCAGTTATATCACTGCATAAAGTTCTATTAGATAGCACAAGTATTATCTCATTTAATAACCCCTATAATCACCTAAAAAGTCAATACTGTTGATATTCCCACTTACAGGTGAGTAAATTTAGGTGTAGTGGCTTAGCCATGGTGAGAGAGAAGCTGATGTTCCAAGTTTAACTAGCCCATTTCTTTCCAACAGAACTTTCTTCAGTGATGGAGATGTTCTGCATCTGTACCAAGTTGTTAGCTACTAGTCCATGTAGCCATTGACCATTTGAAATGCAGTGGGTTTGACTGAGGAATTAAGTTTTAACATAATTTTATTTAATATTAAGAGCTACATGGTGCTAATGGCTACCATCCCAGCTCAGGTTTAGCGCTACAGTCCTTTAACTCCTACTGTATCTAATGCCCCAGCCATCTCATCATTGCCACTAGCAACCTTAAAGAAAAGAAGATCCAATGCAAAGGAAAGAAAGAAAAAGGATGAGCCCCATTCAAACAGTAGGATGACAAAAGGTTGCTTGAAGCTGAGCATTCCCTCTGGTCTCAGCCCCTAAAGCAAGCTATGTTGGGGCAGGAAGGTCGATGGGGGAGGGAAATTAAATCTAGTATGGAATCTATTTTCAACACTTCCTTGATATTCTGGAATTACCTCTTCGCATGAGAGCCAATAAAAGTGTACATAGCATATGTTTTCCACAGAATGCGATTTTTATAGCGCAACCAGATGAATTACAACATTGGTCAGGATGCAATTCTTCAGTGTGCCCAGAGGATCGGGCTGGGGGTGGGAGCAGCAGACTAGACACATAACTCAATGGAGGTCTGACAAGGAGGGAGAGATAGACTGGCCTCCACTCTACAGACACTTTTCCCCAACTTGAAACTGTTTCTTTATTATGTTTTAAGGTATCTGGAGCAGCCTGTTTCACTTCCCTTGGGTTGTTTAGTTTTGATATCAGCTTTTTATCTGCTTGGCTTTTTATGCAGTTCTACTGGAAAATCTTGCCATGGAACATTTAACAAGAAGAAGCAAGTTCAAAAATGTCCATTTACTCACAGAATTATTGCACGCTTCCAGAGGTCTGAGAGTATGTCTTCCTCCAAGTTTTACGATGGGATTGTGATTTCAACCATCCTTCCAAACAGATACTGCATCTCTATTCAGAAAATGCAATTCTAGAAACCTGTATCCAACTCTAATGATAGCTTACGCCCTCACAGCTGAAATAACAGCAGTAGCTAGTAGAACTGAGAGGAGCAGGAGGCTCTGTAATATAACAAGGAAATCTGCTTCAGTCCTCCCAGCTTGTGCTCAGTTCCCCTCAACAGAATCCACCCCCCATCCCCCCCAAAAAAGAAGGTTAAAAGAGAAAACCCAAACCATCATTTTAAACGTCAAGCACAGTGAGATGTAAATCATCCAAAAGCTTATTCCAGACATTTGGGATGCTAGGACTAGGACCAATCATTGGTGGAACAGTTAGTTTTGCCTCAGAGTTCTGGTGATAATTTCCATTCTGGTTTGGCCAATTCTAAAGAATAAACATTGCAACATCTTGTTACAAAATTATCTCACTTCTAAATCAAGAATACCCTCTGAATTTGCCAAGATTAAAATAATTAAATACAGCGACCTATCTTGCACAGCGTATGTCTAAATTGAACAGATCAGGAGAAAAATATCTAAAGGCTTCTTCTCCAATCCTACCAGTCTATTACTTTTCAATAGATGCACACACACACAAAGGGTTTTCTGAATGTAGGAAAACAAGTTTATAATTACATAATTATGCAGACACCACAATTTTTCTTTTATGTTACCTTTATCTTTAAAAGCCAACAGACAGGGCTGTACTAAAAAGCAATAAAGCATGGGTAATTTAATACCAAATTACATCCATATTGAAAAGTTTACATGCAGTTGAGAGCAGACAGAGGTCAGCTTTTCAACAGGACTGTCTTTAATTGTGGCCATCAGTTTTAGCAATCCTGATCTCTGGATCAAAGACAGATATAATGGGCTTCCTCAACGCTGAATAGCAAAAGCAGACAGCAGGAATGGCGCTATCTGGCACTCAAAGGTCATAAAAAAAATTGCCAGAAAGGGAATGTGTCTCATTGTAAAATTATATATCTAAGATAAAATATATATTTATTAAATCATTCTTCCTCTCCCAGTTTCCAGTGAGCTACTCTAAGTGAAGAATACGTTTGCACCTCGTCACAGGTGCAAGGTTTTCCTGCTTTTCTGCTAATAAATGTGCAAACTTCGCACAAGTGTTGATTAATTTTTCATTTGCTTTCAATCATGATTTTCTGCATAGCAATCCCTCCTTCCTTGAGGAAGGGCTAGGTGAGTTGAGGCTACAATCTACCCCTTTCCCTCCCCCCAAATCAAATGAGGAGTAAATTATCAGCAAATCAGATAGAAACAAGTTTCCTGGATCTGCAGATCCATTCTACAAATGAAGCAATTTCATCTCTGCTGGCTCTAGGGTGGGGACGTGGCATGGGAGGGGGGATTTAAGTAGCCAAGGGGGACCAGAACCGAGATGCTGGCTGGCAAACCATCCCCATGTTTGCATGCACAGACCACTCAAAACTGCACCAAGAGACTACTTGCGAGAATCCATCTTTTTTCACTTAACAAGATACAAAATATAAAACACATTTGCCTCTTATTAAACCTCTCCTGTAAGTGGTTCCAGGTCCACCATTTTTAAAGGGAGGAGAGGGGAGCCGAGACCCTCTTGGGAATTTCAGTGGAGTGACTGGAGATGAGGTACAGGCTGTGAGCCTTTATTACTTTAATTTTATTTTTTTCTAAAAGCACAGAAGGAATAACATTTTAAATCATTAGCATTTGCTTTAAGTAGTTATTTCTTCCAACTGTAAGAATCTCCACTCCCAGCCCCCTTTCCCATTAGCACCACTCCCAGATCCTGCACAGAACTGCCCAGATGGAATTTCCCTCCACCGATCAAATCTGGAAGGGGCTTTTAAAGAATTTCAGGCTCTAAATCGAGGCAGCCATGGAAGAAACTGTAATCACAATTTTTCCTTAAAGCACTCAAAGAATAAGGTTCTTGTATTTATGGCACCTGAGACTGAAAGCTGACTATGGCATCTTAAAATGATTTCAGTGGCAGCAGTGACTATTATGATAGAACATGGTCCTCTCTGTTAAGAAACGGTGTTCATAGTAGCTCCTATTCAACTCAAAAGGCTTTGTGAGAGTGGCAGGTAGGGCTTTTAAGTGGTGAAATGAAAAACCTCCATTTTTTTAGAAATGAAATAAAATTAGTTACCTTTTTTAATTTCAGATGACTTAGAGTTTTTATCAAGGGAACAGCAGAAGATGAAGAAATGTGCAAAACCAGGAAAAGAAACTCAGTTCCAGAGAATAAATTCAGGCAGAAATGTTGATTGGATGGTTTAGCATCTCCTAGGTTGGTTGTTAGTGTGCTATTCATAGACTCGAAAAGATAAAATAAATCACTGAATATTCCTGTATTTCAACTTTGCTCTGCAAAAGAGATCTTATTGAGGCAAGGTCTGTTTTATAATCTGCAAAGCACATGTACCAAAAGTGGCATGAGATCAGGAAGGCCTTTCCTAAGGTAGAAGTATCCCAGTCACCTACCTTTTCTGGGAGCAACAAACCAAGCCAGAATCTGTAACAGGTCAGTGAGACAGACGAGCTGTGTTCTTTTGGCCAGTAATAATCAGGTGCATTAATCAAAGATGGGGTGTGGTAGTATTTTACTTGCAGCAAGATTTAACTAACCCAATCTGTGCCCAGTACACCGCCCAGACCTCCACAGAGATTGCACAGGTTTGCCTTCTACATTACAGTCACTCCACTTCAATACTACGTGATGGAGAGTTGATGAATGGCTCTCCCCTTGCCTGCTTGTTCTCATCAGCGTTAGAGCTTATTTGTTGGGCACCAACAGGGCACCCGGCACCGTCCAATATACTGTTGCAGCCATGGGGCCTGAAGCGAGGCATACCTTCCATCTACCTCAAAGAGAATTAAGGGCACTCCTGTTGGAAGCAGTGTAGAAGTTAATAAAAAGCACCAAGCATTGGTACAAGCGCAAGACCTCATGCTTGTGCAATGTGTTAAAATAAAGAATTGTAATTATTGAGAGAGCCCAGTGGGAAAAGGGAAATAGTTTCCTACAACTGAAAGAAGAGTAACTTTCTGTTACAATTTAACAGAATTGAAGGTAAATGGAATTCAAGAACAAAGAGCCAAGAACCCTGGTCCCGGACAAAGATGCAGATGCCACAAACCTACAAGAAAGGGATAGACATCCTGCCTTTGCCAGACCCAAGTTTCCAATTGGAGAGGACATGTGAGATGGGCAAAGCCAGTCCCAAAAGACACAAGCCAAACGTTGCCTGCGCAGAATGAAGGGATAGTTTTAAAAGATCCACTTCATATTTTAAGTGACTTGGGAAGTTTTCTTTACAAATCAAGTTTTCAAAGCTTAAACAGTAATGCAGAACACAGATTTTCACTTCACTGCCATCACTAACTGCAGAACCCTTGTTATCTCTGTTTCTTCCCACTCAGAACAGAATTGGATCATGAAGAACCATTGTACAGGCACTGCCAGTGTGGCTCAGTTGGTTGGGCATCATTCTGAAAAGTAAAAGGTCACCAATTTGGTTCCTGGCCAGGGCACACACCAGGGCTGCAGGTGCAATCCCTTGGTCAGTCAGGGCATGTATGAGAGGCAACTGATTGATATTTCTCTCCTGCATCAATGTTTCACTCTCTGTCTCCATCCATTTCCCTCTCTCTAAGAATAAATAAACAAAAATATTTTTGAAAAGATCCATTGTACAGTGATACTAATTGACAAGAGCTAATGAATACAATGAGGGTATGGCTTGAAGGTAAAATAAAAACAAGGTAATGAATCAAGAACATATGAATTCTGCAAGCTTGTGACAGGTTGGAGATACATTTCAGTTAACTCAACACCAAGCATTTGTTTGCCCCACTTTGCTGTAAAGCCCTGCAGGATAATTCATGGCATTCAATGAAAGAATTCCCATACTGTGATCTGCATTATGTCTGCCTAATAATAATAATGCAAATACTTATTATTCATGACAAATGCTTTACACATATTATCTCATTTAATTTTCATGCAATCATGTTAGATCAATACTATTGTTATGCTAATCTTACAAAGAGATAGCAAAAGCTACCTTCCACCTGTGGTACCATGTGAGGATTTAACAGAGATTTCTGTTACATCTGAACTAACATAAACAAGGTCAACCTAATATAAACAAGGAGCAGAGAAAATGCCAATGTAAATGCATTCCAAATCTAGGAATCTTTTGTGATGCTTCTGTCTCCCTCAGTCCCAACATCTAATTAATTCACCACCAAATTCTTTCAATTCTACTTTTTTTTAAATTTTATTGTTGTTGTATTACATCCATCCCCTTTTTGCTCCCCTCTGTCCTCCTCCCCACCCACCCATTCCCCCCAAAGTCAATCCCCCCTGTTGTCCATGTCCATGGTTCCTTTATACTAGATTCTTGTCTAAGCTGCTCCCCTTTCTTGCCTCTGCCTCCCCCCTCCCTCCAACCCCCTTCCCCCTTTAAAAGCAATTTTTCTCATCTTCTTTAAAAGACTAAAAATGAATAACCCAGTTCAAGAAGGTAGGGGAGAAAAAAAAAAAGAACCCAAGAAGAATAGAAGTATAGACAAATAAAAGCAGAAATTAGGTAATATAAAACAAATACTACAGATCAACCAGAACAAAAGGTTGTTCTTTGAATTAACCAGGTAGTGCAGCTACCTTGGGCCAACTTGGCTGATCTTTGAAGTGACCTGGTGAATTGTCTGAGATCAAATGGCCTCATTCACACGTGTAGTGGCTGCCATGTTAGTTGGTATAAAGGGACCTCAGCTGGGTCTGCTGGTGTCTGCTCCACATAGAGTATCTATTTTCCTCTGGACCAGGCTTCTTCTCACCAAGTTCCAAAGAGCATCAAGACAGGGAAAAGCCTGAATACACAAGCATTTTTCAAATTGCTGATGTGTCAGATCTGCTATAATCCCACTGATCAAAGCAAGGCACATGACCAAATCTAGCATGGGCTTGGCTAAAAAGAAGCAGGTATATTACTGCAAGAATTTACCCTACCAAGTAGCTGTACCAATGGTTCTGGTCCCACCAAACCATAACTGCTTCTTGAGCCTAGTTACACTAGAATTTGTTGCAGTAGGTACTCCACAAGGTACACTTTGGGGAAACAAGAATTAGACTAGTTTTAGTTTGCTGAGGAGTTTTAAAAGGAAGGATGCTGAGCAATTGTTCATTTATACCTGAATAAGAGAAGTTATGCCCCAAAATGGAAAATTCAAAGGATCATGGCTATAAACCATTGATGATAATGCTCTGAAGTCAATTTGGAAGGTGATTACTAAGAGTCCTTTTATTCAACCTAATGCACCAATCTTTGTTAATAACATTGGCTATCAACTACTTTGATAGTAAAGATTTTTTTATATGGAACTATAACATCAAGCAACTAACCAATAACAGCACACGACTCTGTCTCTGGACAGCCCCATCAAAACGGAATTCAGCCTCAATTTTCTAAAAGTAGAAAAATAGGCAGATCCTTGAGTCACTATCAGTGCTTTTCTCAACCAAGAACGGATAGCATGATGTTAGGAATTTTTTCCCAAAATTATTTTAATGGTGAGAAAACATCCGCTGTACTCTTAGAAGAACGTAATTTGGAACATACATTTTCCTGGCAGATTTTACATCAGAAAGCTTTGAATTTAAATATGAAAAGCTAGGATTTGCTTTCTAGACAGAATGCAATTCTAAAATGTCATGCAAATTTCTTTTTGGAAGAACAAATGCAAACATTTTGAGAAGAGCTCTAAATATGCACAGGGCTTTTGGGAAACCATGTGTAAAATACTATTTTGCCTGAAGCAATCTATCTCCCACATTTGTTGAGAAAGAAAATAATAGCCAATATTCTGTATGGCTGTGTTGACGGTATGAATGGTTTTATCTGTATGTTTCTTGTGCAGTGCATGAGGGAATTCTTGTTCAGCTTTTCCAGGAGTTCTGAAAAATCATAGGATCCACAAACTGTGCACTAGACCATGTCTATTTTTAATATGTACCCTCCAGCACCTAGTTTAGAGCTAAGCATCCTATGGACATTCAAATACTTATTCACTAACTACCACATTTACCAATACATCCTCCCTAAAACCTCTGCTACTTTCCATGTGCTGAGATGAAAGGCTTTTTTTCTTTATTTCTTCTTGCCTGCTGTATACGCACTCAAGAATAATTTGCTTCACCACCCAAATAAACAAAACAAGTAATGGGTTCACTGGTATCCCTTTGTGTTCTGCCAGCTTATTTTCTTGACTTTACCCTTTCTTGTTCATTCTTTGGCATATGCACATGTAACGAAAATATTAGACATTTGGGACAGCCTCTCTAGCAGCCCTGTTCAACAGAACTTCTACAATGATAGCAGCATTCCACAGATGCACTGTCTAGCATGGTAGGTACTGGGCACATGTAAAATAGTTTTTACATATTATTTTAATTATTTTTATTTTAATTAATTTAAATTTAAATAGCCACATGTAGCTAATAGGATACCACAATAGGCAACACAGATTTGCAATTGTGGATAAAAAAATTCTGAAAATTAACACTACTGGTAGAAAGTAAATTAAATTTGAGCCCCTACTCTGTTTTTCTCTGTATAAATCTGGGCTGGTCACTTAGCACATGTGATCCCAGTCTCCTAATTTGTAAAATGACAAGAATACTATGTACTTACCTGGTTGTTGTGACACAGAGATTAAGATTGTAACATGGTCAGCACATAGCAAGTGATCAATGAAAAGTAGTGCCTATCTGTTAAAAAGAAATCTATAAAATGGGATTCAGAAAAAGCATTTTTCCAGGCAATAATAATAACAAAATCAGATAATGGTTATAAAATATTTATAAACCACAAAACATTAAATATGAAGTATTAATTTCCTCAGCTGTAAAAAATTTTTGTATTTTTAAAATTTCTTCAATCACCATTCCCATCTTAGGTCTTTCTATTCTTTCTGGAACTTTGGCATCATCTTTAAACCCAAACGCTGTTTTTGCTTCAAACATTATAGTGTATCACCTTTGCCAAAGAATCTATGAACCCTGTTGTCTATAGTCCTCCTCTACATTTGTTTTCACTTCCTCACATTTTTAAAAATATTTTATTTATTCTTAGAGAATGAGGGGAAGGGAGGGAGAGAAACGTCAATGTGTGAGGGAAATATGGATCCATTGCCTCTAGCATGTACACCCTGACCAGGGGCTAGGACTGCAACCCAGGTATGTACCCTGACTGGGAATAAAACCGGTGACCTTTAGCTTTATGGGATGATGCCCAACCAACAGCCACACCAGTCAGGGCTCACCTGCTCACATTTTGCTACTCTGACTTTCTCTGTTTTTTTCAAGTACATAGAAAATACCAGAACTTTCTCAGTCATGTAAACAAATACAATCTCACAGGATTTCTTTAGATGCTAAAGATGATGGCAGCAAGATTTCCTGGAATTCAAGTGTTAGTATAAGGAAAGTGAGCATTACTTCTCAGAAAAGTGATTGCCACATTCTCGTTCCCTTTTTAATGCTAGTATTTTTCATCTGCTGATTTAAGTCTCCTCTACCCTCCTCCAAACCTCAGTTTCCCCACATGAAAAGTAGAGCTCCTAAGGTATACCTATTAGTAGATCATAATAATTACATTTTAGAAAGCAATTTAGGAAATGCGGAAAGACTCATTGCAAATGAGTCTGCTAAAACAAAGAAAAACTTCATTCTTTTTTTTTAAATTAAAAGTACAAAATCATTTATTGGGAATGTAGCTCAATAAGATGGATGGGGCTATATTATTCTATATTCAAGAGTAAATACTTCTAATTGCTAGAATGACACATCAATTTTTTTTTAAGATTTTATTCATTATCTTTAGAGAGAAGGGCAGGGAGGGAGGAAGAAAGGGAAAGAAACATCAATGTATGGTTGCCTTTCACCTGCCTCCAGCTACAGACCTGGCTTGCAACCTGGTTATGTGCCCTGGTCGGAGAATCGAACCAGTGACCTTTGGGTTTGCAGGCCTGTACCTTATCCACTGTGCCACCAGCCAGGGAGAAAACGTCATTCTGAACATGGAAAATGCCTTTGGATACAAAGATAACACGGCAGGAATTTAAAACAGAACAAAAACAAGAAAATTTATCTTGACAGTAGGGGACTTTCTCTGGACCTAATGGAAAAGAGTATTTTAATTGTCTCATTTAACTTATAGACAGGTAACTATTGATAAGATAGAAAGCCCACCTCAAGGCTATAGTGTGACCTTGAGGTCTTTCCCAAAAGTATTGGTTGTGAAAACTGTTTTAATTATATTGACATTAGCTTGATACTTTTGGGACAATCTCTCTCTCTCTCTCTCTCTCTCTCTCTCTCTCTCTCTCTCTCTTTCTCTCTCTCTCCATATATATATCTATATATATATCTATATATATAGATATATATATGAGACAAAGTGACAAATTTAATAAATCTGATTTTGAAACAAGTGTTTATGATCTCTTACATTTCTGTACATTACAAATGTTTTACAATTTAAAAGTAGACAAATTTATAATAAATAGCTTCTTCTTGTGTCAGAGAATTTACTTTATATAATAAAATAAAAGTAATTCATCCCCTGGCAGCAGAAGAGGAAAAAGTAATTAAATGCAGCCAAGACACTTCACACCCGTTAGGATGACTATTATCTAAACAAGTGTTTCTGAGGATATAAAGAAATTGGAACACTTGTGTATTGCTGGTAATACACAATGTATTACCAGCAATGCACCAATGTAAATGGTGCAGTTGCTATGGAAAACAGTTTGGAGGGTGTTCAAAAGTTAGAAAAATTATCCTGTGACCCAAGAATTCCAGTCCTAGGTATATATCCAAATGAACTGAAATCAGGAACTCTAACAAACACTTTTAATCCAATGTTCACTGCAGCACCGTTCACTATGACCAAAAGTGACCTATCAAAAGATTAATAAATAAAATGTGATGTGCAATCAAATATTATTCAGGCTTATAAAGGAATGAAATTCTGATACATGCTATAATGTGGATGAACCTTGAAGATATTATACTAAGTGAAGTAATCCATGCATGAAAGGAACAATATTGTATGATTCCACTTATATGAGAAACCTAAAAATTAGATATTAATTATCAGATACAATTAGATATGAATTTCTAGGTATCTCATATAAGTGGAATTGCATAGAAATTACATAGAAAGTATAATAAAGGTTACCAAGGACTGGGAGGCGGAAATGAGAAGTTACTGTTTAATGGGTACAAAGTTTCTATTTGGGATGGTGAAAAGGTTCCAGAAATCAATACCGTAAATGATTGCATTACACCATAAACATATTTATTAACACTGAATTATATACTTAAAATGGTCCCATGTAAACTTTGCTATGTATATTTTATGAAAAATTTTTTAATGATCAACATTCAAAAAGTGCAAAAAAAAAAAAAAATCAGTAGGCAGAGAGATAGGGCTTGGGAACCCTGAAAGGGAGAGAAGAAGAAAGTATAGACTGGGGAATTGAAAAAAAGAGAGAGGGAGACAGAGACAGAAAGCAGCAGCAAGCGAGCTATATGGATAAGCCTTAAGCAAAAAAAGAAAAAAAAAAAAAATCAGCCAGTCAGTGAAACATCCTCAGGTGACCAAGGAACATTTAAAAAGTGTAAGAGTTAGTATATCATTTTAGTTTGTTTCTCACTGTGTAATGTAATCACCCTCTTTGACCTTTAAACTTTTACTAAAATTCTGCCACATACTGCAGCCATATTCCTCTGGCAATAAGGGGTGAGGAAAGAGGACAGTGACCCATAATAAACAAAGTGTAGCACAAAAAACAAAAAGAGAGACTGGACTGGAGTGCCCAGGAAATTCTAAAAGTTCACTTTGACTATCAGATCTCAAAAATACTCAGAAAATTTGAAATGACATAGGATTTGAAAGAGACATGAATAAAGATTTAAGTATAATGTTGGGCTCCAAGAATACTGTAAGTAAGAGTAAGGCAGGTGTCTGGGAGCTCAAGGCAATGAGCAAAATCCAAAAGCATTCATAAAAGATGAAGGAAGGGAATAATGCAGAAGGTAGCAGATTCAAGGCAATCAAAATTAAAGGACTGGTTTTATCTGAGAGGGATTAAATATGATTCATCTCAAGGCAAGAATTCTGCTCAAGGGTAAAGCAGGCCAACATGAGACTCTGGCTAAGATATAAAACACCAAGATAAAGTTACCCCTTTTGGCAAGATCTCAGCCCAGACTGGGCCCTTGTGCAAGGCTGTGGGAATTATTGAAAACAGTGGAGATCTTGGTGAAGAACCTTAAGAAAAGACCAGTAGCTCCATGATTCAGGCAAACTGTCAGAGCAGCTAAAAGTTTAATAGAAAAAAAAAAAAAAGAAGAAGAAGAAGAAGAAGGAAAGAGACATTCAAGAAGCAGCCTCTTAGAATCGTAATCAGTACTGGGAAGTGAGTGCATGCTTACGCTGCCCCAACTCAGGGACAGTCAGAGCCAGGTGCAGGGCAGACTTGAGAACATTGCCCCAGCTACAAACAAACCTGTGGACTAGGGAGGGAGCCTCACTAGAACAGGGGCTTCTGACCAAACACTGAATAAACAATAATCTACTCTAACCCAGAGGCATCCCCTGAGTAGTCAAGCTGAACAAAAACAAAAGGGGGAGAGGAACCTTAGGAAGGCCATCCATCAGAGGATACACACTACAAGAGAAATCGACTTTGCACAATGATTTCAGCCAAGTCATTAAACATATACGCAAACAACACAACAAAGTTCCTGAGAAAGTAGGGATCATTATCTAAAGTTGCTAAAATACAAGATCCATCCAGAAATTATTCAGCCATGTATTATGAAAAAGAGATATTTATTGAAAAAGATACAAGACATATTATACATAGGACAATGATGCCTCAGTCCCCTTCAAAGTAAGCACCTTGAATTCCAAAGGCAAAGAAAAAAGTACTGAAAGCAGTAAAAGAAAAACAACTCATCATGTAAGAAAGAACCCCAATATGATTGAGATCAGACTTCTCATTAGAAACAGTGGAGGCCCGAAGGCAGTATCATATTTAAGGTCCTAATAGTACAAAATTGTCAACCAAAAATCTTGTATCCAGCAAAACTACATTTCAAAATGAATGTGAAAAAGACATTCCAAAATAAACAAAAATTGAGATAATTTTCTGCTAGTACACCCACCATATAAGAAATATTAAAGGAAGTTCTTCAGTGACAGTCATTCAACCCCACACAAAAATGAAGAGTGCCAGTAAGGTAGTTATGCTGGCAATTACAAAAGCTAATATAATTGTATCTTTCTTCTCATAACTGATTTTAAAATCAATTGCATAAAACAAATACATGTAGTTACATTGTTGGGCCTATTACATAAAAATGTAATTTATTTGACAATAACATCACCAAGGAGGCAGGTGGGAACAAAGCTACATTGCAGTAAAAAAATAACATCAGATGGTAATTCAAATCCATAGTAAGAAATGAATAGAACCAGAAAGAATAAATAAGAAAACAAATATAACAAACTATAAATATATACTTGTTCTCCTTTCTTTTCTTAGTTTCTTTAAAGGACAGAGATTAAATAAAGTATTACTTATAACAATGCATTATTGGGTTATAACATGTATAGACATAGTATGTATCACAGTCACAGCACAAAAGAGGAGAAGGAAATGTTCAATAAAGGAGTAAATGCTTTAGGTTTCAATGAAACATAGGCAGTATAAACTTGAAATAGATTCTGGTATCTTAAAATGTATAACTGTAAATCCTAGAGCAACCACTAACAAAATAACAAATATAAATGTCTCTAAAGGAAATAAAGTGTTACACTAGAAAATGTCTAAGACAAAAGAATACAATTAAGGAGGCATACAGAAAACAAAAACAAAATGGCAGGTGTAATTCTAACCAAGTCCATAACATTACATGTAAATGGACAAAGATTATCAGATTGGATTTTAAAAAACATTATCAATTAGATGTTGTCTGTAGGAGAAAGACCTTAGATTCAGGTACAAACAGGCTGAAGGTAAATGATGGTAAAAGATATATCATACAAATAACAGTAACAAGATAACTGGAATATCTATATTATTATCAGATAAAATTAACTTTAAAAGAAAAATATTACTGGTAATAAAGAGAAGTATTTCATAATGATAAAAAGATCAATCTATCAGGAATGCATTGCAACTATAAAAATATGTGCACTTAACAGCAGAGTTCCAAAATAATATAGCAAAAACTCTTAATTTTACAGAATTGAGGGAAAACAGACAATTCAACAATAATAGAGTGTTTGATAGCCCATGTTCAATAATGAATAGACAGATAATCAATAAGGAAAGAGAGACTTAAACAATATTATAAACAACTTCATGTAACAATCACCTATAGAACACTGCACCCAACAACAGCATATGTGGAACATTCTCCTCAGGCACACATGAAACATTCACCGAAATAAACCATATGCTGTACCATAAAACAAACCTCAATATATTTTAAAAGATTGAAATCATACTCTTACCACAATGCAATTAAAATAAAAATCAATAACAGAAGGAAATTTGGGAGGTTCAAAAATATGTGAAAAATAAGCGGCACATGCCTAAATAAGCAATGAGTCAAAAAAGAAATCACAAGGCAAATTAGAAATTGCTTTGAGATTAATAAAAACAAAAACACAATACACCAAAACTTATAGGATGCCAATAAATTTGTACTCATAAGGAAAGTTATAACTATAAACACCAACATTATAAAAGAAAGTTCTCAAGTCAGTAACTTAAACTTGCACATTAAAAAGCTAGAAAAAGAGGAGACTTAACTTAAACCTATAGCACAAGGAAATAGTAAACATTAGACTGAAAAACTATATGAAAAACATAGATAAATCAACCATAAACAAAAAGTTGTGTATTTGCAAACATCAACAAAACTGACAAACATTTGGCTAGTCTGGCCAAAAATAAGAATAGATAAGACACAAATTACTAAAATCAGGAATGACATAAGGAAAATGGCTAATAACCTTACAGAATTTTTAAAAGGTTTTAATACTATGTGTGTTAACAAATTAGATGATGTAGATGAAATAGATTTCTAGAAACACAGAAATTAGCAAAATATACTCAAGAAGACATAGTAAATCTACATAGATCTAAAAAGTAAAGAGTGCAAATTAGTAACATTAAGGCTTTCTGCAAAGAAAAGTCCAGCCCCAGATGATATCATCCACTGCTTAATTCTACCAAACATTCCAAAAACAAATTGATACCAATCTTTCACAAACTCTTCCAAAAACAAAAAAGAAAGGAACACATCCCAACTAATTTAATGAAGCCATTACTACCCTGATGCCAAAACCAGACAAAGAAAAATAAAAAATAAGACTAAGACCAATATTTGTTATGACTACAGATACAAAAATTCTCAACAAAATTGTAGCGAAGTAAATCTAGCAAAATATAAAAAGGAACATATACCATGACCAAGTGGGACTTACCCCAAGAACACAAGGCTGATATAAATTTCAAAATCAATAATGCAATACATCATATTTACAGAATAAAGGGCAAAAAATTATCTCAATATATGCAGAAAAAATTTGACAAAATCTAATCCCCTTTCATGATAAGAACATTCAACAAAACAGAATTAGGAAATTCATCAACCCAACACAAAGTATCTACAAAAAGGCCATAGTTAACATCCTACTTCACAGTGAAAGACTAAATGCTTTCCCCCTAACATCAGGAACAAAACCAGGGCGTCTACTCGTACTACTTCTATTCAACATAGTAAAAAAGGATCTAGTCAGGGCAATTAGGCAAGAAAAAATAAATAAATAAAAGGCATGTAGATTAAAGGAAGGTGGAGAGTTATCTCTATTCAAAAATATTATGATTTATATATGGAAAATGCCAAGGCAATCACTAAAAAGACACAAACAGGTTCAGCAAGATTACAGGATACAATATAAGAAAATTAATTGTATTTCCATGCACTTGAAATGAATAATGTGAAAATGAAGGAAAATAATTCTATTTTTAATAGTATCAGAAAGAATAAATATTTAGAAATAAATTTAATAGGAGAAATGCAAAGCTTATAGATGAAAACTGTAAAACAGTGCTGAAATTAAAAGAAAACTTAAATAAAATTATTCCCCATTCATGAAGATAATATTAATGTAGGTAACACTCACCAAATTGATCTACAAGTTAAACACAATCTCTATAAAAGCCTCATTTACTTTTTTTGTAGAAATTGACAAATTGATCTTCAAATCCCTATGGAAAAGCAAAGAATCTAAAATAGGCAAACAATCTTGAAATAAGGGCCATGTTGGGGACTCCCACTTCCTGATTTCAAACTTACAACAATGCTATAGTAATCAATATGGCATGGTACTGACAGAAAGACAGACATGTAGATCAATGGAATAGGATTGAGTTCAAAAATAAACCCTGACATTTATGGTTGATAGATTCTGACAAGAGTGGCAAGACAATTTAATGGGTGAATAATGGTCTTTTCAACAAATGGTGCTGGAACAATTGGATAGCCACATAAAAAAGAATGAAGCTGGACCTCTATCTCACACCAGACACACACACACACACACACTCACACTCTCAAAGTATATCAGAGATCTAAATGTAAGAGCTAAATTATAAAACTATCTGATAAAAACATAGGAGTAAATCTTCATGATGTTGGAGTATGCAAACATTTCTTGGATACAACATCAAAAGTACAAGTGACAAAAGAAAAAAATAGACAAACAGACTACATTCAAAATGTAAAACTCTAGTGCAGCAACTACTACCATCAAGAAAGTGAAAAGAACATTTACACAATGGAATTCCATATAGCAGAAAGAAAGAAGGAACTTGTACCCTTTGCAACAACATGGATGGAACTGGAAAGTATTATGCTTAGTGAAATAAGCCAGTCAGTGAAGGACAAATATCATATGATCTCACTCATTATGGGACAATGATGAACAAAACTAACAACAAGCAAAACAGAACCAAGTATATGAATACAAGGAATAGGCCTTCAGTGGTCAGGGGGAAAGGGGTTGGGGGG
>PVIW01013473.1:0-27236 GCA_004026585.1 Noctilio leporinus
GTAAATAGTGCCGCTATGAACATAGGTGTGCATAGGTTCTTATGAATTGGTGTTTCAGGCTTCTTTGGGTATAGTCCAAGTAGTGGAATTGCTGGATCAAAAGGCAGTTCCATTTTTAGTTTTTTAAGGAAACCCCATACTGTTTTCCACAGTGGCTGCACCAGCCTGCATTCCCACCAACAGTGTATGAGGGTTCCCTCACAACTTCTTAAACCCTATCAAATAAGCAACTGCTGACCTTAGTGAGCCCCATACCCAGCACAAGCTGCAGCCAGCCTAGATTCACAGGTTGGCTTCACCTAGAAATCTCCAAACCCAGCACAAGTAGCAGCCATCTCAGATTGCTTTATAGGTCAGGCAGGGTGGCCATGCGCAAACACAGGTGGTGTCCAACCTTGGACTGCAGCACCTGGGAAAGCCCAGAGCCCAGAATGGACAGCTACAGACCACATTGGAGCACCACCACCCTGCCCCTGCATAGCTGATCCTCCACAGATGGTGGAGGTTGGTGGTCAGTGGTCATAGCCAGTCCTTGCAGATGATGGGCCTGCATAAATTCCTCTCATTGGTTTGCCAACAGCAACCAATGCTCAACTACAAGAAGAGGGTGTACTCAGCCCACACAAAGGGTGCACCTTGAGTACCAGCTTGGGTTATATGGGAGGCTGTGCCACTGGACCTGTAGGACACCTACTACATTAGGCCATGCTACCAACACATGGAGTGAAAGTACCTCTACCTAATACATAGAAGGGAGACTGCCAAAATGAGGAGACAAAGAAACATGGCCCAAATGAATGAAAACATCAAAACTCCAGAAGAAAGAGCTAAATAAGATGGAGACTAGCAATCTATCAAAGCCAGAGTTCAAAACTGGTTATAAGGATGCTCAAGGAACTTAATGAGGATCTCAACAGCATAAAAATGACCCAGTTAGAAACAAAGGATACAATTGTAATAAAGAACAATTTCAGGGAAACAACAGTAGAGTGGATGAAGCTGAGAATCAAGTCAATGATTTGAAAGATAAGAAAGCAAAAACAACCAATCAGAGCAACAAGAAAAAACTAACCCCCAAAATTGAGGACATTATAAGCAGCCTCTGGGACAAGTTCAAGTGTTCTGACATTTGCATCATAAGGGTGCCAGAAGGAGAAGAAAAAGAACGAGAAATTGGAAATCTATTTGAAAAAACAGTGAAAGAAAACTTCCCTAATTTGTTGAAGGAAATAGACATGCAAGTTCAGGAAGCACAGAGAGTCCCAACCAGGATAGATGCAAAGAGGCCCATGGCAAGGCACATCATAATTAAAATGCCAAAGGTTAAAGATAAAGAAGAATCTTAAAAGCAGCAAGAGAAGTTAGTAACCTACAGGGTTGTTTCCATGACTGTCATCTTATTTCTTCATAGAAACTTTGCAAGCTAGAAGGGATAGGCAAGAAATACTTAAAGTCATAAAAAACAGGGACCCACAGCCAATATTGCTCTACCAAGCAAATATCATTTAGAATCAAAGGGCAGATAAAAAGCTTCCCAGCCCTGGCTGGTAGCACAGTGGGTAAGGTGCCGGCCTGCAAACCCAAAGGTTGCAGGTTCAATTCCCCAGCCAGGGCACATAACCAGGTTGCAAGCCAGGTCTCCAGTCATATCTGTGGCTGGAGGTAGGTGAAAAGCAACCATACATTGATGTCTCTCTCCCTTCCCCTCTTTCTAAAAATAATAAAATAAAATCTTAAAAAAAAAAAAAAAAAAAAAGCTTCCCAGACAAGAAAAAAACGAAATGAGTTCATCATAACCAAACCATTATTATATGAAATATTAAGAGGACTTATTTATGAAAAAAAAGATCAAAACTATGAATAACAAAATGACAAAAATACATATCTATCAACAATTCAACCTAAAAAGCAAACTAAGTGAACAAGAAGAACAGAGACAGAATCATGGATACAGAGAATGTTTTGATGGTTCCCAGATGGGAAGGGATCTGGAAGAATGGGTGAAGAGGTTAGGGGGTTAAGAAATACAAATAAGCCCTGACTGATGTGGCTCTGTGGATTGGTGCTGACTTGCAAACCCAAAGGTCACTGGTTTGATTCCCAGCCAGGGCACGTAACCAGGTTGCAAGTCAGGTCTCCAGCCAGGTCCTTAGCTGGAGGCAGGTGAAAGACAACCATACACTGATGTTTCTCTCCCTTTCTTCCTCCCTCCCTGCCCTTCTCTCTAAAAATAATTAATAAAATCTTTAAAAAAAAAAAAAAAGTACAAGTAGGTAGTTACAGAATAGCCATGGGGATGTAAAGTGCAGTACAGGAAATGGAGTAGCCAAAGAACTTATATGCATGACCCATGGACATGAACAATGGTAGAGAGATTGCCTGGGGGAGTTGAGGGTACTGGGTGGAGGAGGACAAAGGGTGAAACATCAAGATAACTATAATAGCATAATCAATAAAATATAATTTTTAAAAATGCCTTAAAGGAGCTGGCAAATCCAACCATTCCTTTTCAGCCCACAAAAGACTTACTGTGAATATTGGGATCTGGCTCTTTCTCTAAAAGGAAATTGGGAGAAATTTTAAAATGCCAAATACAGATGATACACATCAGAATCCCTTTTGCCTAAACCCAGCTCTAACTAAAGAACCCCAAGTTTCAAGGAGCTTTGTGGATCAAAACATTTTCAGAAAAAACTTTCCTAATCAACTTGGTTTTAAATAATCTTTAGTTTAACAAGTTTACAGGAAGCAAAAGATTCTATTTTAGCCTCTACTGAATTATCATCTATTGGGGGTCTTCTATGTTTCAGGCCCTCATTAAGCAATATGTGCGTGTTAGTTCAGTTAACATTCACACAAATCTATGAGAAATGTATTATCTTTCCAGTGGTACGGAAAATCTCAGTATAAACCTAGCACCCAGATCTTGGGTTCTAAAAATATTTTTCAGTAAAAAGAAACAGGACTCCTTGCAGAAATGACTGGTTCTAAAGGACCGAAACAGAATGCATAGCAGACCAAACTGGAGCATCTTGTAGTTCAAAAGCAAAGAGGTGCTCAAGTCTGTCTGACTCCAAGTCTGTACCTTTACCCTGTGCCCTCCTGCTCCTACTATCTACAATCCATACAGACAAGCAGGGGTGCTCTCAGAATCAAAAAAAAAGAATCCTGTTTTCCATGGGAACTTGCAAATGTGTGTTCCAATAAAATCAGCTACAAAAGCAAAACTAATTTACCTTTCTTTTCTCTTTCACAAAACCATTTTCATGGAAGAATTTCCTGTAAGAATAGATTATTTTTTAATAAAAGAAAAGGAGAGAAGGGACCAACTAGGCAGCAAGTTAGGTGACAGGAGGCCAGAGATATTTCTGTACCACTCTTGGAATTTTGCAGCAACTAATATCCTGATCCCGGAGACTAGGTTTCCTCCTCATTGTTATAGTGAATTAATACAAGAACCAAGGAAAAACTAAAAAGAGGAAGAGGGAGAGCAAGAAGGAGAGAGAGAAGAATGAAGAAGAAGAAGAGTGCAGGAAAACAAAGAGGAGGCAGCAAGAGAAGTGGGAAGGGGAAGGAGGGAGAGGAGAGAAAAGAAAAAAACTTCATCTTTAGCTTCAACACCCTAACAATTGAGATAATCTAACCACAACATCTGGCTCTGTGACATAATTTAGTCCTCTCCTTTATCAGTGTTTAACATTCTCAAAAATTAAACAGCCCAAGCAGACTATTAGCATGGTAATGTGGAATAGTCCTGAATTTTGGCAGTGAGTGACCTATAATCTGTTATTTACTAAAAGGGTAACTAGATCAATCACTAATCTCTTGAGCCTCTGAATTGATATCTTCTTTCTTTCCCCTTCCAAAGGCTTTTCATTCCTGGGAGAAACTTCTGCTTTGACTTCTCTGGCTCCTTCACTGTTGGTCTTCTTATAAAATCGAACAGTGACTTTACCCTTGAGTGGGTATATGTTGAAGTTTCAGAAAAAAATGAAGAAAGCTGAAGAGAGAGGCCAATTCTGACTTGGGGGTTGGTTCAAGGCCAGGTGTCCGTGTCTATCCATCCATCCTCGAGTTAATGCTACCACCTAGCGGTCATTTCGAGGCTTTCATGTGATGAGCCATTTCCGGTGGTGCAGTGGGGAAAAGTGAAAGCTTGTGTTTCTCTGAGGCACTGACAAAGTTAAGTTCATAGAGGAAAAATGTTTTGGACTTAGAAGGAATCAAGAAGCTACTAGCTCTTTGGGGGGAATGGGTGGGTGGGTGGGGGGACAGAGGGGAGCAAAAAGGGGATGGATGTAATACAACAACAATAAACTTAAAAAAAAAAAAAAAAAAAAAGAAGCTACTAGCTTGTCTAAAAATGTTAATTTCATGGACACCTTGGATGTCAGCACCTTTTAAGACCTAAGAGATCACGAGGTATGAAGGAGCACAGGACACCATAGCCTAGAGGTGACAAGTACAGTCCCCAGGGCAGGTACCTGGATTCAGATCCACCTCTCTCTCCTAGGGCCTGGAAGGCACATACAAGTCACTAGGCTTCTCTCTCATTACAGAATTGTTTTGAGAATTAATTAAGCTAATAAATGTAAAGTATTTATAATACTGGGCACTACATAAATATGTGTTGTTTGGTAAATATCTAATTTGATCAAGGAATAAACTGAGATTCAGAGGTGAAGAGATCTGCCTAAAGCCACGCAGCTAATCAGCTGCATGACTCTAACTCTCCTGACTTATTTCTATTCATCAATTTCCCTAGAATTTCCTGAACTTCTCTGGACTCCTCAGCCCCATTCAAGTATTTACATTCTCCATGGATGACATCTTCATCTAGTAGAGTGGGGCTCATGGTAACTTCCTCTCAACCTCCATTTAACTTCCATTTAAATCCATCTCGACTTCTGCCTTCCTGTCTCATGATCCTCCCTCTTCTTTTCCCACCCCCTCCATATATACTGTTGATCCTATCTATATTTACTTTTGTGAGATCTTGCAATAGCAATTAGTCCTTGTTCTTCATACCCTCCTTTACTTGTTCCTATCAGATTTAGCCACAAATATGCTTGTAACCCATCTCTTTCCTTAAAACCCTGAAAGGCTTTCTCCCACCCTAATATATCTTATAAGCATATATAGTATCCCTCCTTCTACCCTCAAAATTACCAAGAATAGTATACATCGTCTCCCATTCGTCCTCGATCCACTGCAATCCAACCTTAATTTTTCTCACCCTCATTTTATTGAAGCAGTATTCAAAAATCACCCCAGAGCCAGCTTCATGGGTGTGCATCCAGTGAAGTCACACAGGGCCTCGTGCTCAGAAAGGTCCCATACTTGAGTTTAATGCCTTGCACCTATATCTTCAAATCATTAATAATTTTATCTTTGCACGTTTTTTTTGTAAATAAACTCCAAAGGGGCTGTTACTGTCAGTATTTAGCTAGAAAAGGGGAGCAAAGGGACTTAAACATTGAACTTAATAAAATGAGAAACATAAACCTGCTTGGTAGCCAGGAAGCTACAGTTTCAAACTCCAGGAGATTAAGGCATTTCTCCTCCAAGAGGATTAACAATCCTCCCTTTCCCCATCTGGTACCAGATTGCCATATGGGAGTGGAGGAAGGCAGGCAGTTGCACAATAGAAGTCAAAACAGTGCAGGGGGAGGTGCTGGACCAGAGAGGCCTATCAGTCTAGCCTGGAACAAGAAGAGATTGGTTGGAAATGGACACACCTGAAACATGCAAAAGCTCTCTCCTCCTCCCCCCTCCCCGCCCCTCCTTCCCTCCCTTCTCTCCCTCTCCCTCAGGTAACCCACACCCCATGTGTTAGCATGTCCTCTCTCCATGACCATTGTGGCCCTAGCAGCCATATGGCTCATGGCCCTCCACACATGTGGCTCCAGTGGGGAGCCTGAAATGGACTATAGCTGGAAACACACACTAAGCTAGCTGGATGCTGGACTGGATTGCATTTTGATATGGAGCATAAACTCTGGGTAGTGGCCTTCATCCTGGCCTTACTGAAGACAAGATTGGTCTTTTTTTTTTTTTTTTTTTTTTTCATGGCAAGAAGGAAGGAGATGGGACGTTGGAAATCCAGGGGGCAACTTCTAGCTCCACACAAATAAACCATCCCACACCATAATCTCCATTTGTGAGTCTTTGAAGTGCTTTTCTTATAATCCCATGGAAGAAGTTAATTCCCACATCATAGGACAATGGCATCTGCATGAGAATCTTGGTACCTCAGCTCATGCATGGTCACACCTCCCACTGCCATTCTCTCTTCAGTCCAATGTGTTCAAAACTGTGATGACTTGCTTATTGCCTACAAGATAATGTGCAACCTCTCCAGCCTGGCATCAAAGTAAACTACCCCCAACCAGCCTTTATTTTTCTTTATAATCACCAAGTAGCCTACTTTCTACCTACACCTTCCCAAAAGCACCTACCACAGTGTTTAGCACATCGTAGGTCCTCAATAAACAAGTTCTGTTCTCCATCTACCATTCCAAGCATGTTTTTCCCATCTGCCTTATTTCGAGCTATTCCCTCAGGTTAAAATGCCCCAGGGTTTTTTTAATTATTGAATTTATGAAAGTGACACTGGTTTCACTTGTAGATGCAAATTAAAGCTATTTCTGCTCTGAAGTTTTTCTGAGGTTACAAAGAACACCTATTGAACACTTTTCCAAATTGCTTCATAATATTTAGTTCTGTCACTTTCTGTCTCCTTTTGTTTCCTTTCCTAGAACCTAATACTTTTGTTTCTCTCAATCTATGTCCCTACTCTTTTCACCACCCTGACCTCTGCTGTAAGGAGGAAATGATTCTGCATGGACAATCTCATATTAGGACTGAATGTGCGTCCCTTCCTAGACTTTAGCTCCCTGGGGCCAGAGATAATGCCTCACTTGTCTTTCTCCTGGAATTTACAATGTCTTTAGATGAGTAAATTACGTAAATCCCATCTGATTCTCTATTGAGTAAATTGGACTAGGCCCAGAGATGTCACTTGAAGAGCTCACTTAAGATAAACGTACAATATTTGTCCTTAACTCACCAAACTAGCTTACTAAGCACCAGATGTGGCAGTTAAAAAAAAAAAATCATGGTGTGCTTCTCATGAGGAACAGAAAAGGAAAATTACCTGCTCTTCACTTTGTAAACCTTGAGAGCTTATTTGTTAGTGAAAAGTAAAAAGGAATACTTTAGACTGGTGGCTTGAAATATATGGTCCTCCTGCCTCTGCAAAGGAAACCAGTACCCACCCACTGTATTGCAGCATATTTGCATATATAAACACAGAAGAGCCATTCTTATTCTTAAGGATCACACTCTCACCTAAGGCCTAGCTCGCTGTCATCTGTCTTCTTCAGAACCTGCTTTAATCAAATGATCATCTTAAATCTTATTTATCTTAATCTTCATCATAAGTCTCCAATATCCTCTTCCTCTCAGTACAAAAGCACCCCAAAAACTTTCTCAACTCTGATTATTCTTAGAGCTACCTTTATAATGTACCTTTCTTTTCCTACAAAACATTCCAAAAGAGATGTTCATGTTCACTGAGTAAGTGAACAAATTATCAAGATCCATATAAATGCAGTGTAAGGTAACAGAACTAGTAAGCAACAGAGCTGGGATGGATCCCACACCTGAAGCCAAGACCCACATCATAAAACCTTTCTTACTTTTCAGCTACAACTCAGATTCATTGGTCCCAAATGAACTACACTGAGGCATGAACTATGACTTGCTATGTTAATTAGAAGAAAAATGGATTTACTACTCAACAAGCAGAAATCATTGGTCATAGAGTCCAACATGAATATCATCTACAAAGATACGTTCATCAAGACACAACCAGAGAACACTTCTCAGCAAATAATGTTGTGACTGCTGATGTAAAAAGAATGATTATTTTGGGGGGACTTCAGTCAGGATAAAGGTGTAGGTAGACATGCTTCATCTCCTCGCACAACCACAAAAAGGAATTACAACTAAATCTCAAAACAAATAACACCCAGAACTGTTAGAAAATCAAACTGTATGGAAGTCCAACAACTAAGAATTTAAAGAAACCACATTCATCCATATGGGTTAGAGAGGTGAAGATGCAGAGACAGCATGGAGAGGGGAGGAAACAAGTGAGGCAGCTGTGGTGATGGACCAGGCATGGATGGTCTCATAATCACGTGTGGTGTATAAAAATGCAGAGGGATACCTTGGGAGAGAGCAATCTCTGGCCCAGTCCAGATTGCACAGCCTAGGGCTCCAGTGCCTGAAGATAAATCCCCATAACTTCTGGCTATTAAAAGCAGTAGGGTGGGGAGGAGAATGGAAGAAACTGCCAGATTTTCAGGAAACTTTGCTAAAAAGGCCCACATGGTCTTAAAACGTATGCAAACCCACCTACTCTGGGATTTAATGCCAGGACGATAGCCCAAAGGGTGTGCATCATTTATGAGAAGTGCGTGAAGTGACTAGAAATGAGATGAGTGCGGGGAAACCCCCAGAAGCCAGACAATGGCACAGTCCCTCCCCACCGCCTGCCAGCCCTCTCCCCACATACAGCCACAAAGCAGTGAAGCATGTTGCCCCACCCTGGTGATTACCAAAGGCTCCATCCCACATAATTTACAGGTGCCTTTTATAGGGAGTCAACACAGCTCTACCTAATACCCGAAACAAACACAAGGTAGCTGTCAAGTTGAGGAGACAAAGAAATATGGCCCAAATGAAAAACAGAACAAAACCCCAGAAAAAGAACTAAATTAAATGGAGCTAGCCAACCTATAAGATGCAGAGTTCAAAACACTGGTGATTAGAATACTCAGAGAACTCACTGAATATGGCAACAACATAAAGGAAGAAATAAAGGTTACACTAAATGAAATAAAGAAAAATCTACAGGGAACCAATAGTGACAGAAAGGGAGCCAGGGTTCAAATCAACAATTTGGAACATAAAGTGTAAATAAATGTTCAACCAGAACATAAAGAAGAAACAAGAATTCAAAAAAGAAAAAAAGAAAAAAATGAGGATAACATAAGAAGATTCTGGGATGTCTCCAAAAGTTCCAACAACTGAATCATAGGGATGCCAGAAGAAGAAGAGCAAGAAATTGAAAACTTATGTGAAAAAAATAATGAAAGGAAACTTCCCTAATTTGGCAAAGAAAATAGACCTACATGTCCAGGAAGCACAGAGAATCCTAAACAAGTTGGACGCAAAGAGGACTACACCAGGACACATCATAATTAAAATGCCAAAGGTAAAAGATAAAAGAAATCTTAAAAGGAGCAAGGGAAGAGAGTTACCTACAAAGGGTAACTCCTATACAACTATTACCTGATTTCTCAAAAGAAACTATGCAGGCAAGAAGGGACTGGCAAGAAGCATTCAAAGTGATGAAAAGCAAAGACCTATAACCAAGATTACTCTAGCCAGCAAGCTATCATTTAGAATGGAAAAACAGATAAAGTGCTTCTCAGACAAGGTAAAGCTAAAGGAATTCATCATTACCAAGGCATTATTATATGAAATGTTAAAGGGATTAATTTAAGGAAAAAAAAAAAGAGATCAGAACTATGAGGCTCTGGCTGGTGGTACAGTGAATAAGGCACCAGCCTGCAAAACCAAAGGTCTCTGGTTTGATTCCTAGCCAGGGCACATAACCAGATTGCAAGCCAGGCCTGTACCTGGAGGTAGGTGAAAGGCAACCATACATTGATGTCTCTCTCCCTCTCTCCCTTCCCCTCTCTCTCTCTAAAAAATAAATAAATAAATAAATAAATAAATAAATAAATAAATAAAATCTTTTAAAAATATATGAACATTGAAATGACAACAAACTCAAAACTATCGACAACAGAACCTAAAAAACAAAAACAAACTAAGCAAACAGAACAGGAGCAGAATCACAGATACGGAGACCTTTTGGAGGGTTATCAATCAGCTAGAAGGGAAAAGGGGAGAATGGGGAAAATGTACAGGGATAAAAAGCATAGTGGGAAGGTACAAAATAGACAGGGGGATGTTAAGAATAGTATAGGAAATGGAGAAGCCAAAGAACTTATTTGCACGACCCATGGACATGAACTAAGGTGGGGCAAAGGGGGAAAAATTGGGACAACTTTAATAGTACAATCAATAAAATATATATTTCTAAAAACCCACCTTTATTTTCCTAATAAAGGTGGATTCTAATCCTTCCCCACCCTCCACCACCACCAAAAAAATAATAATAATAAAAAATAAATTGTCATCATTGAGTGAAAGGAAGTGCTGGAAATGAGTACACAAGTGCTGGCCCTCATCTAGACAGACAGGTTCCTGACCTCAAAATCATTCTCTCATTGCACAAGCTTGATAACATTAAATATTTGATAGGGTGTATATTTACATGCTTAACAGTAATGCTGGGATTTTTATCACCTGTGGATATAATAAAATGTGGTGACTTAGGGATTAGGTAACAGAGTGAAACCACCTAGCTGGTGAATTGTATCTTTGTGGAATTGTATCTTTGCCATTGTATGCTTTATGGAATTGGATTATAATTCTTTAAGTTTTGGAGAGAATTGTGTTCCCACAAAATAATTTTTTCTCAAATATTTTATTTCATTATTTTTTAGAAAGGGGGGAAGGGAGAGAGGCAGAGAGGGAGAGAGACATCAATGTATGGTTGCTTTTCACCTGCCTACAGCCACAGACCTGACTGGAGACTTTGTTTGCAACCTTGTTACGTGCGCTGGCTGGGGAATCGAACCTGCGACCTTTGGGTTCGCAGGCCGGCACCTTATCCACTGTGCTACCAGCCAGGGCCCCCACAAAATATTTTTTAAAGATTTTATTTATTTATTTTTAGAGAGGGTGGAGGGGAAGGAGAAAGAGGGAGAGAAACACCGATGTGGGAGAGATGTATCTACTGGTTGCTTCTTGCCTGGCAATCTGGCCCACAACCTGAGCATGTGCCCTCCCTGGGAATCAAACTGGTGACCTTTTGGTTCACAGGCCAGTGGTCAATCCACTGAGCCACACCAGGCAGGGACCCCCAAAATGTTGTATGTGAAGCCTTAATCCCAAAACTGTTCGTATGTAGAGACTTGGCCTTTAAAGGGATAATTAAGGTTAATGAGGTCCTAGGGTAGCGCCTAACCCAGCAGGATTGGTGTGCTTATAATATGAGGAGATGCTAGAGAGGCCATGTGAGGACATCGTGAGAAAGCAGCCACCTGGGAGCCAAAGAGAGAGTCTTCAGGAAAAACCAAATCCGATGACACCTTGATCTTGGACCTTCAGCCTCCAGAACTGTGAGAACATAAATGTCTGTTGTGTACACGCCCCACTCCCTACCCCCACCCCCTAGTCTGGTATTTCATGATGGCAACCCTAGTAAACAATACAAGTAATAATGATGAAAAGAATTTTATTGGGAATTTCCCTTGAATAATGGTTAGGCCATTGTAAGGCAGTGAAACTCAGTGCGTTGGAAGCTTCCTGAACTTCTTTTATCCTGTGGCTCTACTCCGTTAACCAAAGTTCGCTGTTTTCTATCTGTGGGAAGCAGCTCCGTGGATGGATTTCCTGTACCAGGGAGATCATTCACTCTTGAGCATTACTTTGTCAATATGTTGCAGCAAAGGAAGATTATGAGCTCACACGCAAGCTCTTCTAATCTCCCGGCATTTCAGCTTTCATCCTGAGCCTTAAAAAAAGATTCTAAAATCATCCCCAAACAACTACAGGCCTGCTACACTTTCCCAGTCTCCATGGAAATGAGGGAGATGGAAGCAAACTTGACTTCTTTACTTTTCTCTTGGACTACTTTGCTAATGCCTTTCACGGATGATTCTTGGCAGTTTGCAAAGCCTTTTCTCACTTTTATCTTCGCAAATCCTCGCGACAATCCCACGTGGGAAGTATTATTACCCATGTTTAGCATACTATGAAACTGAAGTTTGGAGAAGAAAAATAGCCCAACAGAGGTTTACATGGTTTGTAGGTGGTAGGATCACATTTGAACTTTGTTTTGTCTGGCGTTGAGGCTACTGTCCTTGTCACTGTACCCCAAAACATCGTAATAGGTCTGTCCCGGAAGTATCAGCTGCAGAAACTTTTAATTATATTGACATCAGCTCGATACTTTCAGGACAGACTTCGTTGGGGACAGCAGTGAATCGGTCCCACCCTAGGGACCACACTTTTCCTTTAAAAATTTACCTTGTGGGCTACATTTCTGAAATGTGCTATACATTGTTGACATAGAATCTCCTTATAAAAAAGTGTCTCAGGCAAACACCAGGCAAACTTTGGTCTGGTTCTAATATTATCACTAAAATTGAGTTATCTGGCGTATTCATGGAATGGATCTTTTTTTTCTTTTTTTAAGATTTTATTTATTATTTTTAGAAAGAGGGTTAGGGAGAGAGGCAGAGAGGGAGAGAGACATCAATATATGGTTGCTTTTCACCTGCCTCCAGCCATGGGCCTGGCTGGAGACCTGGCTTGCAACCTGGTTATGTGCCCTGGCTGGGGAATCGAACCAGCGACCTTTGGGTTTGTGGGCCAGCACCTTATCCACTGTGCCACCAGCCAGGGCCATTTTTTTTTTCCATAGGTAAAATGGAAATAATAATACTTGCCCACTGCCTTCCTCAACCCTCTCCATTATTAATTACTACACTAGATGAAGATGTTAAACTCCATATAGCTGGGAAAATTGTAAAATTTTGCAAATAAATGACTTACCACACTTCCAAAGGACTGTGATTATTAGTGATTTGAAGAGCTTCCCAATGGATATTTTCCTATATGCACACTCCTTCATCCCCAACAGGTACTGTAAGTTCACTGCCCACATCTGTTGGCACACACTGCTAGGTACACACTGATGCTCTCAACACCTGTGACTTACAGTAAGGGCTTTCTTTGGCTACAGAAGCATGTCCAGGTTGCATAGGGCAGACCAGAGGAGGCAAAGGCAAAGGCTGATCAACATTCCATATGACCTAGGATACACTCCAGAGGTCCTCAAGAATGCTGAGCTCCAACTTCCCACAGCAGTAATCTGTCTGAATTGGCCTGCCTCCCTTTGATCTCATTGCCCCACCTGTGTTTCCAGACTTCCCATCATAAATCCTCACCTCAGGGCCTGCTTCAAGGAAAATACAAACTAAGAGACCCTCTAGGATAAGAGATAGCATCTCCAAGCAGTTTGTAATAATGGAAGTGACTGAGTGACAGCCCTCACACCCCAGCATGGCCTCCTTTTCCCGAAGAGAGGGTGCTACATGTCACCCTTCTTGTTTCCCACGTTTCCTCCTTGGCTAGAAGTTCTGCAAATTTCACTTTGCCCAACTTGCAAAGTCTTTTATGTATCTTATAACATTCTCCCCTCTTACAATTTCCTCTTTCAACATTTTCACATTAGCCCGGAAAACTCTCTTTCCCACTAAGCTTCTCACTTTATCTTTAAGCCTCCAATATTGAATTCATGTCTAAAAATGTAAAAGCACCTGGAGTGAGAAAGTCTTATTTTTCAAGTGTGATTGAACATTGTGAAAATCATCACCCTCAACCTGCCAGTGAACAGTATCCCTTCGAGCTCTCTCAGAATCACTGTAAATGTCTTCTTTCTCTACTTTGCCCTTCTGTACCTCCCCCCCCCCCCCAATTTTCTTCAAGGACCGATTTTCAGGATAAATAGGATATTTTACAAATACAAATACAAAAAGGTAATACAAATTACCTTGTAGCTTTTTTTTTTTTTTTTAAGATTTTATTTCATTAGTTTTAGAAAGAGGGGAAGGCAGAGAGGCAGAGAGGGAGAGAGACATCAATGTATGGTTGCATTTCACCTGCCTCCAGCCACAGACCTGACTGGAGACCTGGCTTGCAACCTGGTTATGTGCCCTGGCTGGGAATCGAACCTGCGACCTTTGGGTTCGCAGGCCAGCACCTTATCCACTGTGCTACCAGCCAGGGCCCTTGTAGCTTTTAAATGTTTCTTTTTCGTTTGCAAGTAAGACATGAAGTTTTTTTTTTAAACTATTTTTTTCCTATAGGTACTCAACATTACAGTAACATTAAGGATTTGATAGTTCGCTATGGATGAGCACTAGGCAAAGCACCGTATATAACATAATTTGCCATGCCTTTTTGCACCGTAGAGGATAACACCACCACCCCCCTTAGCAATATTAATAAACATTATTCAACTTGGACAGAAACAAGACATTTTTATCCTAAATATATCCACTATCCACAGGATACCTCAAACTTAAAATGCAAAGTGTTTCATCGTGCTGTAATGTAAAAAACATTGGAAAGTGATCAAATCCTGTTTTTGTCCATTTGTTTTTCATGATGACATGCAATGCACATTCTGCGCCACTATTCAATTTCTGTGTTCATTCACTTACTCATTCTTTTACAATACTTTAAGTTTGTAATAGGGAGAGAATGTATCTGTTATGCTTACTCAATGACCTGGTGACAGACTTGCAACTCAAATCAGTTTAAGCGAAAGGAGAATTTATTTATGCACGTAACTTCCCAGTCTGGGGTTAAGATGCCGATACGATAGCATTGAGTCGCTCAAAAGTGAAGAAGACATTGCCTCATCATTATTCAACTGAACTTTCCTCTGTGTTGGCTTCTTTCTCAAGCAGTCTCCCCTAAGTGGTAATCAAGATATTTCTCAGCAGCAATGGGTTTTTACTGTTTTACAGATAGAATCCCAACAGAACGAGAATACCTCTTCTCCAATTCAGCAAAGGTCCCGGGGAGTAATCTGATTGGCTTTGCTGGAGTCACGTGACTACCCCTGCTCTAATCGCCTTGGTCCAGAACAAAATAAGCTCATTGGTGAGGCCTGACACTGTTGCCCCTTCAGGAGCGGAGGGTAAAGTCAGACCACTGTAAATAACCACGTGACCAAACAGGGGCGCGAGATGGCTCCTTGTGTGGAAACTAGATTGAAAAAATAATAATAGGAATGCTAAGAAATGTGCTCCTACTCTATTTCACATCCTTGATTATGTCCAGTCATATTGGTCATCATAACATATCAAAGTCCAAAGGCAGTAAACCCCAAAATCAAACTGCACCACCTCCTTGGAGTTAAAGTTTAAAGAAACTCAAGTCCTCTGATTTCTTGGTGTGCTCAGTCTCCGTTGTAGAAATTTTTCCATCAGCATCTGCGATCTGCGGTATCTCACGGGAACTGGGGTGGTTATCCCAGGCAAAAATGTTATTCCTAGAATACCATTTTTATTTCTTTTTTGAGATTTGGTGATATACAAACTGGAAAGGGAAGTCAAATTATTCTCACCAGGATGCCAGGAAGTCTGTGCAATTGTCCCGGGGATGAACCAAAACACAATTAGAAGCCATCTTTGCACAGGAAATTACTTTAGGCACAACGCATTTGATTAATTTAGGTACAATGAGGAGGTGGAACCTCCTACGTAAACTATCTCCTTTCTTACAGAATAGATTTGAGATATTGCTGCTTCCTGGCAAAGTCATGCATTTGCAATAGCACGATGGTAAGCTCCAGCTTTTATATGAGAAGTCTCCCTTTCCCATCCAGGCGACCCCAGATTGCCAGTTCTCCTTTGAGTTCTGTGTTCTCAGCACTTACGTGCTGCCCTGATGGTGAGTTTTACCTAGTAACAGAGCCTCCGGAGTATTGTGGGAACAGACAGTCGCTTTTTCAGCCCCATAGTTTAGTGGTTGTCACCACTGCTCTTATAAGGACTTGTTGATGCCAAAGACATGCTAGAGTTTGTATTGCCCCTAACAAAAGCTATCTCTCCTCCTCATCTTTATTTCTGCAGTAAAAGCTCCCTTTTCAGATCCCCAGATCCAAGATGCTTTTGCTGCTTCTTAAAGCTGTGCCCTGAGGCCTAAGAAAGACCAGTACCCCTGCCTCCTGTTCTTTGTAGCAATCTTGAACTCTATAGAGCTCTCAGACTTGTTCCCTCAGGGCAGCGGAAATAATCTATTTGCTTACCTTGGGTATTACCTTGAAACTCAGAAAACATTTTAATATTTGTGGTTTTGAACATACAATCATATAAATTCAAGATTTTTTACCCCCTTTTCAGCAGGATCCAGCTTTTTTGAAGTAGTCACAGCTTCTCCACAAATCCTTGTGTTTTCAGGAACTTAGCACTGCTCCTAACTCTGGATGTGGTCCAGTTTGGTTTCAGCCAACCTGCGCAGCCCATTCCCCCTGAAAAACTCACTAGTGGGTTTGTGGCCTAAGTTGGCCCAGTTAGGAGAATCTCAGGACTTTTCTTGCTGAGCTGGAGGAAAGTGCTCTTTCTCCATCTACTGGTCATGAAAAGGGGAGCATGTGGCTGGCAGCCTGTTCTACAACCCATAAAAGTCCATGCTAGAATTTGTAGGGAAAGTAAGTGTTGTCTTTAGCAAAGTATCACCTTGCGGGGTTATATGCTTATTCTAAATAATGATTGGCCAACTAACTGAGAAACTCCTCTTCGAGAATAGTTTCCTGTCTACAGCATATTCTTTAATAGCTATATCTATCCATCTGTCTATCTATCTATCTATCTATCTATCTATGTCACTGGTGGAAAAGTCCTGCTCTTTGAGGGTAGGTTTTATATTTTTAAAAGCTAGGAGTTAGGAGTTATGTTTTCTTTTTCTTTTTTTTTTTTTCTTTTTTTCAAAAGAACTTTTTACTTCCTTGTGGCTAAAACACTAGTCCTGAAGGCATCATCCCCTTTAGAACAAGTACAACCACTTACATTTATTATGAAAAAGATCTTTACTTATTAATTCACTTTAGTGAACTCTGGCTTCTCTCTGATGTTTTAAAAATATTTAGAGCCACTGAAACCTCAAAATAGCTAATCCTTAACAAAAAGTTTTAGCACCTGAACATTCTTTCTTACAGGCTAAAACCTCAAGTTGAGTTTGTCAAGTTGCCATGGCAACCATGAACACTACCATGTTAGCACCTGCGTATGACCTCGTAGAGTCACATACAGCACAGTAAAGAGGATGTTCAGAAGTAAAACATAAATTTTGCTTAGTTTGGTACCCTCAGCCCACCAATAGGACATGAGGCCAGATGGCTCCCTATCTTTGTGGTCTCCCACCTAGCTTGCATGCATTTGGAGTTCCTATTTCATAGAATTAACTGTTATCACTTCCTTTTAACCCTTAAAACCACTCATCACCCATTCATTAAATGTGTGCGTGTGGAAAATACACCTGCAGAGGCACTAGATAGCAGGATCCAGATAGGTATAATAAAGTTTGACAAGAATCATTAAATCTATCAGGTCTCCAAGAAGTTCTGTGCCGATATCAATCTAGACACCAAATCAGTTCTATTTGTAAGAAATACCTTAAGGAGTTTTCCTCAGTCATTTAATTTTTTTTAAAAAAACAATCATACACTATGTTTTCAGGCCATGGTAGAATGATATAATACAGATTTTATCAATATCTCTTTTGAGTAAGTATGACTCCTTTTGAAGCTTCCTTGAGGTAGGACATGAGAAGGTCAGATTCTTTAATAACTTGATTAGCTTTTCCATAACTTTACTTACAATATTTAAAATCTACACTAAAAATCTCTTAATCCAAACTAGAAAATAATCAAATGATTTTTTATAACCTCTTTTTATAGCAATGTTCTAAAAACAGCCATCTTGTTTTCGTGAGACAGTTGGGAAGTTGAGGAGGATGCTTTTTCATTTTTAAAAAACAGCTTTATTGGGATATAATTGCTATATAAGAAATCTGGACATATTTATTATGTGCAATTTTATGAGTTTGAAGATATGCATGTATATGCAAATATGGATTTGCAAATCCCTAGGAGATCCAGTTTTTCTCCTTCAGTAACAAAGTGATGCAAACTATTTTAAGTAGTTTTGCCATCTTTTAAGATGATTCATTTCTCTAAGTGTAGAAAAAAGAAAAGTAAAATAAATGCTATGGGCCCAAATTAATTTTTAAAAGTTAGTGAATAGGAGTCCCCCCTTTTAATTTCTTTTGGTTAAAAATGTGCTTATTGAGCCCTGGCTGGTGGCATAGTGGATAAGGTGCGGACCCGCAAACCCAAAGGTCACTAGTTCGATTCCCAGCCAGGGAACATAACCAGATTGCAAACCAGGTCTCCAGCCAGGTCTGTAGCTGGAAGCAGGAGAAAGGCAACCATACATTGATGTTTCTCTCCCTCTCTGCCTCTCTCCCTTCCCCTCTCTCTAAAAATAATAAATAAAATATTTTTTAAAAATGTGCTTATTGTATGGAAGTACACAAGAAGCATGACTCATATTTAATTGCACGAAGTGCTTAGTATATTAATATGAGAAACAGAAGGTTCATCTACCAAACCATATGACACTGAGTCATTAACACAGAAGCCACTTTATTTAGCAATTATGTCAACACTCAAAGTTGTCCAGTTAAAATTCACTTCTTAAAAAAGAGAAATACACCCAAGGGAGTACAAGGAGCTTAAGAATAGTACCACAATTCCTGACAGCAAGGATCAAGTCCACAGCTGTGATGACTGTTGGGAGCTAAGTCACAGGGAAACATAGGGAGCTTGAAAAGGCCAGAGGAGAGAAGATGTGAGCAGAGACGTCAGAGGGGTGAAAATGCAGAAATGTGAGAGAACCAGCTGTGACATGAAAGTGTGCCTGCGGAAAAGATATCTGCAGAGATGCTGGATAGCAGGACCCAGATCTACACCCAAGTACCCAATTAAAAAAATAATAATAATAAGACTAGAGATCTGGAACTTAAGACCACAAGTCTGGTCGTGTGACATCTAGACACCCCTTTCTTTGTTCATCCTCTTCACTTCCTCTATATGTTTATTGTGCAGAAGGTCAGTAACAACAAGTGTACTCTTCCCTCTCTCGGTTTAAATTGTTTCAGAAGGGGCTGTGGGTTCGGCTGAGATTACAGTGAGAAGAGCTTATCGAAGCAGGGTTTACAATAGACCTTGT
Organism: Noctilio leporinus; assembly: GCA_004026585.1. Taxonomy (NCBI): domain Eukaryota; kingdom Metazoa; phylum Chordata; class Mammalia; order Chiroptera; family Noctilionidae; genus Noctilio; species Noctilio leporinus. The sequence continues at coordinate 19,014 of PVIW01013473.1, forward strand.
CATTCTGTTCCCTGAAGATTCCCTTGGACAGCTGTGTCAGGCAGAAAGCACAGACGAAGTGCTCGGGGTGGAACTTGTGGCCCATGGCGCTGATGCAGCGGCCGGTGATGGGCTGCCCGCACCCGTGGCAGAGCGTTCCTAGACGGTGATGGTAATGCAGCTCACAGAACGGACGGCCTTCCAGTTCGAAGAAGGAACCAGTGGAGAAACTGCTGAAGCATTCCTGGGGTAGGGGATGTGGGGTCGGGGGAGTGAGAAGAGAAAGGAAAAGAATGAGGACGTGAGAAGAAAACCTCAGCAAGTAAAACTTGCAGCCTAGAAATTCCTGCCAGTTACCAGCCCGTAGCAGGAATTCACATGGGTTCCTGACGAAGGGAGGGTAGAATATGGCCCACCTGCTTAACAGACAGCAAATGCTCACCACAAAGGCTAGGTTTCGTGTCTCCTTCCGGAAGCCCACACCAATGCCTCATATGCCAAGCTGTGAACCCTCTTAGCAGCTCTGCTTCCCGGAAGGGAGAACCCCCAGCTTTCCCTAAACCCCCTAAATAACTGAGTATACAGACCCCACAAACAAAGCACTCTGGGTGCCAGACAGTGTCCATGGCTGTCAGGTAGTTTTCCAACACTGGGCGGTTGCAGCCTCCACACTTGGGGGAGAACATGGCTAAGAAATCCTTTCGGCAGTATGGTTTCTTGTCCTTCTCATGGAAGCCTGGAGGGAGGAAATCACAGGTTCACTGTTGCAGATTGAGCTGGTAAACCAAGTTGGAGATGGAGGAGAGGCCAATGATTTTAAACTCTCCCAAACTCAGTGTTCTCGTATTAAAATGGGGCTAAGCATAAATACCTGCTTCAAAGGGTCGTTATAAGAAATACATGGGCCCTGGTTGGTAGCACAGTGGATAAGGCGCCAGCCTGTGAACCCAAAGGTTGCTGGTTCGATTCCCCAGCCAGGGCACATAACCAGGTTGCAAGCCAGGTCTCCAGCCAGGTCTGTAGCCGGAGGCAGGTGAAAGGCAACCATACACTGGTGTTTCTCCCCCTCTCTGTCCCTCTCCCTTCCCCTTTCTCTAAAAAAATAATAAATAAAATCTTTAAAAAAAAAAGAAAAGAAAGAAATACAAGGATATTTCAGGTAAAGTGTTTTAGTACTGTGCCTGGTTCATAGTGAGCACTTGACAAGGATTATTCCTCCTTGATGCTTTAGTACTAACTATTCTGTTGGTCTTGATATGGCTAGCCTCATCTTGTCATTCAGAAATCAGCTAAAAAATCATCTTATCAGGGAGGCATCGCTCTATCTATCTATCGCTTCTTCTTTTTCATTGACTTTCTAGCATTTACCATTTATCTAAAATCACCTTTGTGGTCTGTCCTCCCTCACTGGGACGTTAGCTTGCAGAGAAACCAGATTTTGTTGGTCTTGTCACATTGTATCTCCAGCATCTAAAATAGCACCTGGAAAAAATGGCCTCATATTTTTAAACAAAGTACTGTGAAATAATCATTTCCAACTGGGTGCAAGATCTAAATGTAATCATTCAAATCATATAAATACTTGAATTAAAAATGGATGGAAAAAAAAAAAAATGGATGGATTGGGCCCTGGCTGGTAGCACAGTGGATAAAGGCACTGGCTTGCAAACCCAAAGGTCGCAGGTTCAATTCCCCAGCCAGGGCACATAACCAGGTTGCAAACCAGGTCTCCAATCAGGTCTGTGGCTGGAGGCAGGTAAAAGGCAACCATACATTGATGTCTCTCTCCCTCTCTGCCTCTCTCCCTTCCCCTCTTTCTAAAAATAATGGAATAAAATCTTTAAAAAAAAACTTTAAAAAAAATGGATGGATTCTTCTTTACTCTGGGAATGAAATGAGAACTGTCATAAAATGGCTTGAATTTTAAAAGCAAGTTAAAATTTAATAAATTTAGCTACAAAAAATTAATGTCTTATACATGACCAAAATACACCTTAAGCAAAGCCAAGACAAATTGAGGAAAATATTTGTTAATTATACCTCAGAGAAATACAGTGAATATCAAGGTCCCTAAATAAATATATGGTTTTAGTCAGTTTTATAAAATTTATCCATAAAAAAAGAGTCGAGTTGAAACAGATTAACTTAATTACATATCAAATTGGTTATATGACCAAAGAAAGGCAATAATTCATTCTAGTGCCTTTAACACACAGTATTTTGACTATACTGTACTACTGGATGTATTCTAAAGACAAAAAGAACTACAAAGAAATCTTAATGCATCCTGGCCTTGACCTCTCTGTGGGATAGTATGGCTGAGCCCAAATATTGTAAGTGAATGGCTCTGTAATATGAAAGGTCTGCCTATGCCCACTAAAATGACATGTGAGCAAAGCATACTCAATGGATCAAAAAGTAGCTCACCCAGAACATTATGTATAGGAATCCACTTTGATAGTGGCAGGCAGATTTTTTATTTTTTTAAATTGAGGGCGGGGGGGCAATGACTGCAGCCAGGGATTGAGACCCAAATCAAGTGGCTATAGCCTTTCTGTGATCTCCCTGTCACTCTTTGATATGCCTTGCCTTGTTCAATTATGCTGTCTTAGAAAAGCAGATAGTGTAACAGACTTCTGAGGCCTATAGATCTAAACATCTAAACTGGTCATTTCATAAGCTGTCCAGTGTTCTCCCTGAGACATAGATGGGTTTACTTTTTCGTACTTTATCAAAGAATTTCTAGAGCCAGGTCAAGTACCGCTGTTCGTGGGAAGATCTAGTATTTGAGAAAAACAAACCAAAATGCACAACCCTCTTTCTTGCTTCTGTGCAACCCAATATTTCTTAAATGTTCATGAGCATTGATCACCTGGGAAATTTGTCGAAATACAGATCACTGGCTGGGCCCTACCCCCAGAGTTTCTGACTCAATAAATAGGTCTAGGATGGGGCCTGAGAATTTGACTTTCTGACAAGTCCTCAGGTGATGCACGTGACCTAAGAATGAACTTGCCTTTAAGCTGGTGTTCCTTGAGAAAACTACAAGACATGCCAACTAGCCTAGGAATGACCCTCCTCTAGCCATTTGTAAGGTCATAAGAACAACACAGCAGGAAGGTAACAGCCTCTGTTGAACTCAGGTGAGTCTCAGGAGAGGAATCAAAAGCAATCAAACCAAACTTGCTGTGATACCCCTGCATTTGGTAGCCAATAAATTGAGAAAGTTTCAGCACTTAGCTGGAGGCTCTCTCTGGGGCCAATTACCTCTGGAGGAAAGATGCAAAACACTAACAATTGAAAGTGCCACTGAGAGAGAGGAGGAGGCTCTGAGCCATGGGGAAAATTAGGGAGCAACTGCATGACCTAGATAATGAACAATTAAAAAAAAAGGAAGGCAGTGAGGACCCAGTCCCTATGGGAGGATGTTAAGGCCTAATGTGCATAGAAACTTGAGCCTTAAAGAGGAATTCCCTGAACTGAAACAAAAATGCAGGTGAATTTAATTTCCCAGGAGAGTCAACAGTTTAGCTGTCATTATAGAAGCTCTGTGTGTGACTATGTGATTTGGGGTAAGGCAGGATGCTACCTAATGAATGGACTAACTATATGGCAGGAGACCCATTTACAGAAAGCAGGAGATAAAAACAAAAATACTACCCAAGGAGAACTTTTGATTAGTAAATGGCCTTTTTTTTTTTTTAATCAGTTATCTAAATAAATATACTTAAGGTGTGGCTTCATATTTATGTCAAGCTATAAATGGCCCAGTTTGCTTTGTCTTTTTAGAAATAGCCTAAGATAAGACCAGTGGTGCTTCCTGGTCATCCTATGGCTAGGATATTTTTCTTTTGTATCTCATTTATATGTTTTCTTGACATATACATTCAGGTGTTCTGTTCTCGGGCAACTTCTACATCATAATTATCCCTGGGCAGTATTCACTTGCCGACTATTCTACTCGGCGAAACCTCAGATGCCTACAGCTACCAGCACAGTATAAATTTACCGAGACACATTTTAATATACTTTAGATGAAATCTAAATGAAAGCATACGGCTTAACTAAAGTGTAATCTGGAAATGAAAGACCTAATGATTTGTGAAAAGCATTAAACAAGCTTCAGTGAACATGCAAATTACTGAGACACACTTCGCAAGTGGGTGATGAGTGCTACTCAATCCAGGTCTACCTTCAAATAAAGCACATCATGTTGGTACCAAGAAAGTAAAAAGATCCAATCCTACGCAGAAATATGTTTACTGATACTTCACCAAGGGCAAAGGAAATCAAAGAACAAATCAACAAATGGGACTATATCAAATTGAAAAGTTTCTGTTCAGCTAAAGAAAATATCAGCAAAATTCAAAGGGAACCAACGGTATGGGAAAACATAATTGCCAATGATACCTCAAACAAGGGTCTGATCTCCAAAATATATAAAGAACTAATGCAACTCAACACCAGGGAGACAGACAGCCCAATTAAAAAATGGGCAAAGGACCTGAACAGACAACTCACTGAGGAAGATATACAAAGGGCCCAGAGGCATATGAAAGAATGCTCAACATCACTATTCATCAGAGAGATGCAAATTAAAACCACAATAAGATATCACCTCACACCTGTCAGAATGGCAATAATCAGCAAATCAACAAACAACAAGTGTTGGCGAGGATGTGGGGCAAAGGGAACCCTCCTGCACTGTTGGTGGGATTGTAGGCTGGTGCAGCCACTGTGGAAAACAGTATGGGGTTTCCTTAAAAAACTAAAAATGGGACTGCCTTTTGATCCAGTGATTCCACTACTTGGACTATACCCAAAGAATCCTGAAACACCAATTCATAAGAACCTATGTACACCTATGTTCATAGCAGCACTATTTACAATAGCCAAGTGCTGGAAATAGCCTAAGTGCCCATCAGCGGATGATTGGATCAAAACACTTTGTTACATTTACACAATGAAATTCTACATAGCAGAAAGAAAGAAGGAACTCGTACCCTTTGCAACAACATGGATGGAACTGGAGAGTATTATGCTTAGTGAAATAAGCCAGTCAGTGAAGGACAAATACCATATGATCTCACCCATTACAGGACAATAATGAACAAAACTAATAACAAGCAAAACAGAACCAAATATATAAATACAGTGAATAGGCCTTCAGTGGTTAGGGGGAAAGGGGTTGGGGGGAGGTGGGAGGCAGAGGCAAGGAAGGGGAGCAGCTTAGACAAGAACCTAGTATAAAGGAACCATGGACATGGACAACAGGTGGGATTGACTTTGGGGGGAATGGGTGGGTGGGGAGGGGGACAGAGGGGAGCAAAAAGGGGATGGATGTAATACAACAACAATAAAATTTTTAAAAAAAGAAAAGAAAGTAAAAAGATCCAATGGGAGAAGAGGAATTGAGTCTCAAGGGGAAGTTTTTGTTTGTTTATTTGTTTGTTTTTAAATTTTATTGTTGTTGTATTACATCCATCCCCTTTTCAAGGGGAAGTTTTGATGTTATAGAAAAACAACAACAACATGGAACTTGCAAAAATAAGAACTTAAATTTAAATTCAAACTCTTTGACTTTTCATTTGTACGACTTTAAAAAAATTCACTTTTCCTCTCTGAAGTTCAGTGCTTTCATCTATCACTAGGTAAAATGTGGAATATAATTAGTCTCACACAGTTGTGGTAGGGATTAAATGAGTAGTGGTTAGGAATATACATAATAACAGGCCTCACGTTAGGAGAGCCCATGTCGGTGAGAGCAAGACATGTGAAATTACCTTCATTTCCTCTTGAAACATCACTGACATGAGAGTTAAAGAATTATCTAGACTAGAAAGACCCATAAGGAAAAGGAGAAAAGTGAAAGAGATGCCACAGTTGAGATAATAGTAAAATTGTCCAAAATTTAGAGTAGGTATAGGTGTGACAGCCAGATTGGCAAAAATAAGAACACTGAAACCTACATCTCCAGAGCGGGGCAGTGCCAATAAAACTCACACCATCCGGTGCTGCATAACATCAGAGGGGCTCAGGAACTGAATGCATAAAATAGCCTTCAACGCTGGAAACAGAATTGTTTGCATGTTTGAGGAGCTGTTAGAAGACGAGATTCCCCATTCTACCATAAGATGCAGTGATTAATTCTGAAAATATCAAACCAGAAAGTCTCAATGACTAGGGAGACTGAGCACTATGAGAAAAGAAGTCAAGCTTTCTACTGAAAAAATGAGAATTTGATAAAAGTTGACATTCTGAATGGTGAAACCCCATTCCTTTAAAAAAGGAAATCCAATCCCCTTTTTTAATTCTCATGATGCTGGCAGAAAGAACACCTCTTGTATAAAACTGATTCAAGATTAAGGACCTGAAATATTAATATTTAGGAATCTTCCAGAAAAGTGGCCAGAGCATCCTGCCTAAGTACCACACAGTTGAGTCCATCATTCCACACATTCTGCCTGTACCCCAATTAGTATTTCAGTGTCTCATTCTTAAATAGGAAATGGGCAAGTAAAGATCAGCAGCATTTGGCAAAGACCAATATAATAAGATGTACAGCATTGAGATACCATAGATATCAAGTTCCAAACTGAGCTGCAAGACATCTCTCAAAGTAGATAGCTACGGACTATCTCACAATTCTTGAACTCTTCACTCATACTGAGGACACAAAACAGGTAAGGACAAAGGGGAATTGAGAGAGGGATTTCTTTGGAGAAAATCCTGCTATGGATGCTCCACCACCACCTCCAAGAGGGATGAAGTATGGCTCTTGCTTACCTCAAGTCAAGAGAGGAACTTCAATAGGACCACTCAGAGAGCTGGATCCCTTGCCATTGGAGGGATACCACTGATGGTATTTGACTCATCCCTGGAAAAAGTCTATAGGTGAGAGTCTGGCTAAAGGGGCTTATGGCAGCTGAAAAGAGAGTCAATCCCAATGGCTGCAAGAGAAAGGTACCAGTTTCCCGTGATCCATATATGCAAACATGAGTTACAGAGATGATCTGGAACCATTACAATAATTTCTAAGAGACCAGGAGCAAACCATGTAAACCTAGCAGTAAAGAATCTGTGTGAAATGGGTCCTCAAAGAAATGTGCCAACAGGAGAACAGTTAGCCAAGACATGTGAGGGGGAATTAAGAGTTTATAATTGGACCTGTACTAAATCCACAAAAGGACCCAAGGAGAAAGAGTCAGAGTTGAACATCTGCCAGGCCTGTATAGCATAAAGAAAATTGATGCCATGGACATGGACAACATGTGGGGATTGACTGGAGTGGGGGTGGGGAATTTATAACGTACTAGACAAGTGAGAATTTTCCTTCCCTTTAGTTTCAACTCTGTCCACCCCTATTTCAACTCTGAAGGGATCAGATGTCAAGAGCATTATGGGTACCCAAATAAGTCAAATGGAAAAGAAGAACCGTATGATTTCACTCATATGTGAGACATAAAAGAGAAAGCAACAAAAGAACAAACGGAAAAAAAAAAAAAAAACCCTCAAAGATGCAGATGACAGTATTGTGGTCACCAGAGGAAAAGGGTGGAGGGAGATTGAAGCGGGTAAAGGGTGTCAAATATATGGTGACAGAAGGAGACTAGAATTTGGGTGGTGAGTACACAATGCGTTATACAGATATTGTACGATAGAATTGTAGACTTGAAACTTGTATAATTTTATTAACAAATGTCACCCTAATAAACTTAATGAAAAAAATTTAAAAGAAAATAAGAGTTATTAGAACAGACATGTGGTGACCCAAATTTTTATTTAGGAGAGAGGAAAAAACAATTCCCACTGAGTTAATTGCAAAAGGACAACAAAAGACAAAATAAAGAAGTTTTCTGATTCTATGTATTTGTTCAAAACCAATATAAAAAGAAGTCAGAAAAAAAAAAAGACAATGCAGAGAACAGAAGGAAAAAGTCATACAAAGAGGGAAAATAATCTTATAGGAAAGGTTGGGAATAAGAACAAAATCTTAATATGTATGGGAAAACATAATTGCCAATGATACCTCAGACAAGGGTCTAATCTCCAAAATATATAAAGAACTAATGCAACTCAACACCAGGGAGACAGACAGCCCAATTAAAAAATGGGCAAAGGACCTGAACAGACAACTCACTGAGGAAGATATACAAAGGGCCCAGAGGCATATGAAAGAATGCTCAACATCACTAGTCATCAGAGAGATGCAAATTAAAACTGCATTAAGATACCACCTCACAC
>PVIW01013474.1:0-27236 GCA_004026585.1 Noctilio leporinus
TTTTAAAAACCTGACCTTTTATTTGTGGACTGAAAACAGTTTTTTTTTTTCCTCTGATACCAAATCAAGCTACTGGTGATATGTCTATATCTATTTATATGTAAGTTTAAAATTTTTATTTATTTTTTAGAGAAAACAGAAGAAACATCCACGTAAGAGAGACACATCAATCAGTTGCCTCACATAGGGATCTAACCCACACCCAGGCATGGACCCTGACAGGAATCAGAATTGAACCAGTAACCTTCTGCTTCGTGGTATGGCACCCAGCCCATGCATACCAGTCAGGGCTACCATTGCTCTTTATATCACCATCTAGTTTGGTCTGCTTTGTCACTCCTCATGCCTCACTTTTTACTTGAGCTTTCCCCCTTCAAGAGGCAACACTTTGAGACAGGGGAACCAGGCTAATGTAAGGAAAAGTAAATTTTCCAAATACATCAAATAACAGAAAATTGTTACTCCATGATCATTTTATCACCTGAATTCTTCCATAATTTTGTTTTATGTTAGAATATATAAAACTGTAGGCATACAATTATCCTTAAGAGGACATTAAACAAAACTTTAAAAAGAGTAAATCAAAGAAATTGCCTGCTACAGAAATTCATAATAAACTATGAGATGTTGAAAGAAAGAAGAACTTTGCAAAAAGAGAAAGTGTTGAGGAAAAAATAAAGAATATATAACACAATTTTCTCCATAGCATTAGAAAGCTGTCTATTAAATTTTAAAACTGGATTTTAAAAACTGCCACTTCACCCTGGCTGGTGGCACAGTGGATAAGGTGCCAGCCTACAAATCCAAATGTTGCTGGTTCAATTCCCCAGGCAGGGCACATAATGAGTTTGCAAGCCAGGTCTCCAGCCAGGTCCGTAGCTGGAAGCAGGTGAAAGGCAACCATACATTGATATCTCTCTTCCTCTCTGCCTCTCTCCTTTCCCCTCTCTCTAAAAATAGTAAATAAATAAAAATATTTTTAAAATGTTATTTAAAAAACAAACTAAAAACCCTGCCACTTTAGGAAGAAAAGATTCTAAATAGAAACTCTTATCTTTTTTTAATGTATGACAAGCTTACAAATACCCAGCAGATGACATGATCAAGTACTCAATTTTTTCTTACAGAAATGGACTTGGAAGAAGAATCTAAAAACTCTGTGCTCATAAATACTATAAATTAGAAGATAAAATAATCTAGAGCCCAAAAATGAATATTAAAGAAATAAAATTCTTTATTCATCTTTGTGACATTGAATAGACAATTTTATTTTATAACAATGGGTTCATTGAGTTTATCTTTATTATGTGTGTTTTCTGACACATGTAACTCACTGAGATAGAGAAAACCAAAACTCATAGGACTCTTAAGATAAGTTCCATGGCTATTCTATTTATTATGTAGCAGAAGGAATTAGAAGTAGTTCTCTGTGATAGCTTCACATTTTGCAATTTGTAAAAAGAGGGGCAAAATGGAAAGGTATGCTGCCAGTTTTGTTATCATAGTGATATAAATCATACATAATTTTCTTTTTTTCTCCTTATATAACTAGTTACTCACAGTATCACTTTACTTATGGGCCAGTCTATCTTATTGCTAGAAGCTGGTCTTGAAAAAGACAAAACAGAATAGTTTATTCACTGAACATGTCATTAAAGCTATGTTTTTAAATGTAAGAAAATTAATATAGTATCTTGTCTTATCTACACTCCTAAGAACGCCCTAAACCAGCAGTCTGCAACCTTTTTTGGCACCAGGGACTGGTTTTGAGAAAGGGGAAGGTGGAGAGGAGGGGCAGAGCTCAGCTGAGCTGTGAAGGCTTGTCCCATGGGGATGGACCGGGACGGGGCAACAGGGGGCGGAGATCAGGTGAGCTTCACTCCTTGCAGGGTTGGTAATGGGTTAAGATTCCAGCCCTACACATTTAAGTGAATCATTATCATCAGAGATGCTGCCAATAGTGTATGCAGTATGCACTGCAGAAGGTGCCACTTCAACAAATGATGCTGAAAAAATGGGTCACTGATATACTAAAAAAAGAAAAAGAAAAGATCTAGATATCTACTTTGCACCCTTCACAAAAATTAACTCAAAATGAATCATAGATCTAAATGTAAAGTGCAAAACTATAAAATTTCTAGAAGGTGACATAGAAGAAAACTATAACTATATATAGTTATATATAACTATAACTATGATATTGCTTTTTTAGATACAGAACCAAAGACATGATCCATGAAAGAAATAATTGATAAACTTGTCTTAAATTTAAAAACTTCTGCTCTGCAGAAGACAAGATTAAGAGAATTTAAAAACAAGGCATAGACTGTTATAATTGAAAAGACATATCAGATACAAGACTGTTTTCCAAAATATACACTATACTCTTAAAACTCAATAAGAAAGCAAACAACCTGATTTAAAAATAAACCAAAACTTAACCAGACACCTCACCAAAGATACACAGATGACAGATACACATGTGAAAGGATGTTTTGTATCATGTCATCAGAGAAATATGAATGAAAACAGCAATGAGATATCACTATACTTCTATTAGAATGGCTGCAATCTGGGGCACTAACACCACCAAGTGTTAGCAAGGACTGGGTAACAAGAACTCACACATTGCTTCTGGGAATGGGATAGCCACTTTGAAACACAGTTTGGATATTTTGTGTAAAACTAAACATACTTTTTAAAATATTTTATTCACTTATTTTTAGAGAGAGAAATTATTTTGAGAAAGAGAGGAAGAGAAACATCCTTTGCACCCTGATTAGGATTGAACCCACAACCTATGCATGTGACTTGACCAGGAATTGAACCTGTGATCCTTTCCTTTTGTGGGACATTGCCAATTAATTTAGCTACACCAGTCAGGGCAAAACTAAACATAATTTTACCATACAATCCAGTGGTCAGGCTGCATGGTATTTACACAAAGGAGTTTAAAACTGAACACTTTACAAAAACTTGCACAAGATACATATAACACCTTTATTTATAATTGCCAAAGCTTGGAAGCAATCAAGGGGTCCTAATACATAAAGATGAAAGGATACATAAACTGTAATACATCCAGACAATGGAATATTATTTGATGCTAAAATAATGAGATATGAAGCAATAAAAGAAAACTTAAATGCATATTCCTCCCTGGCCAGTATGGCTCAGTGGCTTAGAGCATTGTTCCATAGACCAAAAGGTCATGTGTTCAATTTCAGTCAAAGCACATACCTAGGTTTCAGGTTCAGTCCCTGGTTGGGGCACATGAGACACTCAATCAATTGATAGTTCTCTCACATCAATGTTTCTGTCCTTATCTCTCTCTCCCTTCCCCTTTCTCTAAAAATTAAGTGCATATCACTAAATGAAAGGAGCCAATCTATAAAGAGTACAAACTTTGTGATTCCAACTATAAGATATCCTGAAAAGACAGAATCAGTAGTTGTCAGCGGGGAAGTGGAAGAGGAGAGAAACAGAAGGGACACAAAGAATTTTTAAGGCATTGAAAATAGTCTATCCCTGGCTGGTGGCTCAATGGATAGGCTCCCGCCTGTGAACCCAAGGGTTGCTGGTTCAATTCCCCAGTCAAGGGAATTGAATTCCCCCAGTCAGGGCACATAACCAGGCTGCAGGCCAGGTCTCCAGCCATGTCCGTAGCTGGAGGCAGGTGAAAGGCAACCATACTGTAAGTACATTGATGTTTCTCTCCCTTTCTTCCTCCCTCCCTACCCTTCTCTCTAAAAATGGTGAATAAAATCTTAAAAAAGAAAAAAAAAGTATTCTGTATATTATAATAATGGATATAGGTCATCATACATTTTTCCAAACCGATGGAATATATAATACCAAGAGTGAACCTTAAGGTAAACTGTGGATTGTGGATTTTCTTTTTAATTTTAAGATTTTATCTACTTTATTTTTGGAGACAAGGGAATAGAAGGAGAAAGAGAGGGAGAGAAACAATATGCAGTTGCCTCTCACGTGCCCCCAATTGGGACCTGGCCCATAACCCAGCCATGTCCAGGAATCAAACCCTGACCAGGAATCAAACCAGTGACCCTTTGGTTTGCAAGCTGGTGCTCAATCCATTGAGCCACACCAGCTAGGGCAGACTGTGGTTGTTTTAAAATAAAGATGGAAAAAAGTATCATGCTAGTGAATAATGTAGATAATAGGGAAGCTTATTTATGTGTGAAAGGGGAAAGTATTTGGGAAGTCTATCTCCCTCCCAATTTTGTTATAAACCTAACACTGCTTTGAAAACTACAGTGGTGGGCAATACTAGGTTTAGAATTGATCATATGGAAAATAATACAATAATTAATATAAGAATAAATTCTGTTTTGTGTACTCAAAAATTAAAACCTGCTTTTGGCCCCATCCTTGAATAGTCTTTTAAAACAGAATAATTAGATAAGCAAATAAATAAATATTACCATTAAAGACATAAAGCCTAATTCTCCCTTTTAACCCATTCTCCCTTGACAGAAAATAGTAATGAAGATACACACCTCTCAATGTTCAACTTCCAGAAAAGTCTGTCTTATTCTTGAAGGTGGAGGTGTTACATTGAGGAAACCACTTAAAAATATATTCAAAAGTGATGCAGTTAATAAAAAATGTATTCAAAAGTGACATACTTAATAAAATGGACCTTACTGTAAATTAATGTGGTCCTCCTTTGTTTCCCTTCTTTCTGTTCATTAATAGAAATTAATGGGTGGGTGGAGAAGGGGACAGAGGGGAGGAAAAGGGGGATGGATGTAATACAACAACAATAAAATTAAATTAAAAAAGGAAATTAAAAAATATTACCAAATTCCTAGCTAAAAGAGATGCAAGGAAATGAAGAATTTATTTATCCCACGTTGAGGTGATTCTCTAAAGAATAGAATGGCTTCCCAAAGGAACTCTGTTTCTGATGTTTCTGAATGCAACTACTGAGGTTTTGGCTTTTGCTTGGAATATGTCAGCACACTGTGAACCTGAGGCAGGGAGTATGGGTAGGAAGGGTTGAAGTGGGGTGAGAAGCCTAACGATGTGCCAGATTTTGTCTAGTACATAAGTACTGAAAATGATGTTTGGTTGATCTAGTTAATCTGATCAATACAACAGTTTGGCCACATAATTGGTAAAATTGCTTTTGTGTCTTACCCTTCAAGGAATCTGAGAACTAACCAATAAGCCTGTAATCTTTGTGCACAGTGACATTATTGACATCTGAAGCAGGGACCCTAGTATCAAACATACTGGCTTAAAGTATCAGGAGTTCCATTTTAGGATTTGTAAACTTTCCAAGTTTATAGAACTTCCTAAACATGAGTTTGTTCATCTAAAAATCAGTTATAAGAATAGTATACACTCCAATGAGTTACTTTGAAGACTAAAACAGATAAAATACTCATTCTATAAGTCTCTCTATAAAAAGTAGTTTTACTTATAGAAAAATACAGTGTCTATTTGTACTGTAATTTGTATTGATTAGAGCTATCTTCTGCATACAAGAGATATAAAATAAGCATTTGTTTACTCTCAGTTGCTCTTTAATCCATAAGCCACATAAGTTGTCATAGTAGCCATACCATTACTCTGACTTTGAAAAATCTACTTTTGAAGCAACAGGTAGCAGGTGCTTCTTGACAAATACAAAAGCACCCTAACTGGCAACAACAGAAAGCAGACTAATAATGAGTTTGAAATGGTCATAGTATCAATATTAAATTATAAGATGAAGCATTTAATTTTGAGCTTGATATCAAGAGAGATGGTGATGTAAATATTGCATAGTTAAATTTTATAACATTACTTCCCTGATACAAGGCAAGTCATATGCTTATCTCTTGCCAAACTTTCAATCTAGTTTAGGTGAAAAGAGGGCATAAAATTAAGTGCCCTGGGATTGCAGATGTTAGTGTTTCAAAATGAATATTAGTCCTATTGGCCTGCTTCTTTCACTGCCAGAGGCAAGTAATCAGAAATGGAAATGGAGGAGGGTGCTAACAAAACAGAACTAGAGACAAGGAACACACTTCCAACGTGCAGAGGGGAGGGGGTGAAGGGTTGGGGAGAAGGAAGCAAAGAAGAGGATCAGTTTAGTCAAGGAACTAGCCATGGATGACCCACGAACACAAACAACATGTGGGATTGACTATGGGGAGGGGAGATAAAGAGGGTGGGAAAGGGAGAGCAGAGTGGGGAAATGAGATGATTGTAATATAACAATAAAAAATAAATTGAAAAAAAAGGTTCCAATTATGTGCCTCACTTCAAAAATGTAGTAAGCCTTTTTATGGAATGTACAAGCAATTTCCCTTGGCTAAGTTCTCCTGCACATCATTTTTTAAAGCATTTAACATGGAAACAATGTAAGAATTCTTGTAATAATGCATCTATGGCTTCTCTTTCATTCTTAGAGATCAAATGAGCATATTTTTCTCTGTCTTTCTAGGTACCAAGAACTATGTCCCTCCTCACCAATCGAAAGAATGGGAATTTTCTTTCATATTGCTGACTGAAGTGCCATGAGTTTCATTGAAGTGACTCCAGGGATACATCATGGTCTTAAACTTTATTTAGGTAATCATTTTTTATATGTTACCCTAGAAAAAACTATCTATCAGTGAATATAATCCATAGGCTACCAATCCAATTAAGGGCATAAAAATGAAATGTCTGGAAGTATATCTTGGTAACATGGTAAGCTTTTACAGAGCCACTCTAATTGTTTTAGTCTAGAGAAATTTTAGTGCCACTCCATCTTAAAAGAAAAGATATAATAAAACTTTGCACTTCAGATTGATTTATTCCCATGAGATGTGATGATATGCCACAATTATGACCAGGTTCTGCTTCCCAGAGTCCCTGAGATTTAAGTATCAAATATTTTATTACTATATTATAGATGGTAAAGCACCATAGAGTTAATACACTTCCCTAAGAGGGCACAGTAAATTGATAAAGGAACAGAACATTGAACACAGATGAGACCAGACATTATGATTTTTCTGTGTCAAAAAATTCCTTAACACATATTTAATAATTCACCTCTAAATACTTTGCATTATTAATCCACTTGCATTCTTTGGTAAGCTAAAAGACAAAGAAACATAATGTCACAAGAAATTAAGTACAATATTATAGGGGGACAAGGTGGCAGCAGAATAGGAGGATCTGTCTCACACCCCTCCCAGAACCAAACCAGTAATAAAAAAAAGAAGAAGGCAGCTGCCTCAAATAAATTAAGGACGGGCTGAAACTACCTACAGACTGGTAGAGTAGGTGGTGACATAATATGGACTAGCCCTGCTTCCAGGCTGCAGGCCCAGCTTGTGGGTGGCTGTGGGAGCTTCTCCCAGAGAGGATGAAGCCTGGACCCAGACCAGGCTGGGTCAGCCACCCAGGAAATTCCAGGAGTGGAAGGTGGTTTCTGTCTGCTGGGGAGAGAAAGAGCCTGCTGGAGACAAAGCTACTAGTTTTCCTTTCCTAAGGGGCTAAAGGATGGGTTTCATGTGAGTAGCCACTCACCTTGGGTTCAGGCTAAGGGAGGACTGGAGTCACTTAAGGAGAGTCTGTAGCAGGAGGCCCTGGGGACAGACCTGGAGGGACGGTTGCTGTGTCCTCAGTGCTGGAATAGATCTCAATGCTACAGCAGCCATATTTCCTGAGAAGAGCAGCCTTTCCCAGGGGTAAAACACTTATCTTCCTCTGGGGGAAACTGATCACCCCACCCTCTTCAAACCTACTTGTTCTACCCTGAATCTTCCATTTATTTTTCTTTTATTTTTTATCTTAACCCCTCCTGAGAAGATAGCAGCACAGGCAGACTTGGTGTATCAAAGACTGGCTATAATACATAGCTGTTCCATACATGTTCTAGGGAACCAGGCTGGCCTTTTCCCTCAGGAGAGAGCCATGGAAACACCCTTCTGGAAACACCTAAACTCTGGGCCAAAAGGACCCACCCACTTACTCTCTAGGAGCTTTTCCCTGCTGGGCTCAGGGAAACAATCGGGAAAAACACAGGACAGACTTAGACACGAGGTATAAGGAGGGAGGGACATATCCACCATCTTCCATGAAGTCTGAAGGGCACTTCCCATGGGACATCCAGGGATCTCATCCTCTCAATTCCATCAGAAGCCCTCTCCTAAACAATCAGGTCAGTGGCTTAACTAAGACTGACAATAGGTCAGCAGGCAGAGAAAGGTGGAGGAAGAGCTGATGGTGCCTGTGGTTTTATGCTAACCCACTGCTGGGCCCTATACTGATAAAAACCAGCCTTGCAGAGCAGTGAGGAACAATGCTAGGTGCAGCCAAGCAGGGAGGACACAGCTACCAGTCTCTGATACACCAAGTCTGCCTGTGCTACTGAAGTCACTTATAGCTTTGAACAGACTGTTGAGAACTAGACATGGACAGTACCTGACATTGGCTAACACCAGCTTCAGACAACATCAGAGCGGTAAAAGGGAAAACCCAGCAGGCAAGTACTAAACTCTGCTGAGAAAGATTTTACTTTGTTCTTTTTTGTTATCTTCATTATTTTTTATTTGCATAGCCTATTTATTATTTTTGTTTTTCTTCAACTTTTATTTTTCTCTATTTTTTCTTTTTTAAAGTATATTTTATTATGTTATTACAGTTATCCCATTTTTTCCTTCTTTACCCCTCCACCCAGTACCCTCAGTCCCTCCAGCAATCTTCCTCATTTAGTTCATGTCCATGGCTCATGTATATAAGTTCTTTGGCTACTCCCGTTCCTATTCTTTTTTTTTTTTTTTCCTTTCTTTCTTTTTTTAAATTTAATTTTATTGTTGTTGTATTACATCCATCCGCTTTTTACTCCCCTCTGTCCTCTTCCCCACCCACCCACTCCCCACCAAAGTCAATCCCACTTGTCCATGTCCATGATTCTTCCATACTAGTTCCTTAACTGAACTGCTCTGCTTCTTTGCCTCCTCCTCCCCCCACCCCCTTGTCCACTGAAGGTCTATTCATTGTATTCATGTTTTTTCCCTATTTTTCATTTCCTATATCTTTTTTTAAAAAGATTTTATTTATGTATTATTTTTAAAGAGAGAGGTAAGGAGAGAGGCAGAGAGGGAGACAGACATCTGTGTATGGTTGCGTTTCACCTGCCTCCAGCTGGGGACCTGGCTGAAGACCTGGCTTGCAACCTGGTTATGTGCCGTGACTGGGGAATTGAACCAGTGGCCTTTGGGTTCACAGGTCTGCTCCTTATCCACTGTGCCACAAACCAGGGCTTTTTCCTATTTCTTATTTTACTTTTCATTTTTCCTACTCCATTTACTTCTTTATTTTCCTTATTTCTATGATTGCTCATTCATTGTTCTTTTTTGCAATTTCTTCTTTCTATTTCTTACTCTTATTGTTTCTCCTCTTTCTCTCCTTTTATAATCAATTATTTCTCTTTTTGGTTTTCTTGCATCCATATCTTTTACTATTTTATTTATCTTTCTCTTTTTATTATTCTTTGCCCTTTTGTCCTTGCTATCAGGGATCTTTGCTTGTTTTGGTTTTGAGTTTTGCATTGCTTTGTTTTGTTCTGTCAGCACCTGTACAATAGTATACAAGACATGGAAGGAATTGAGCCTAATAGTTAGTCAATTGAAGGAGCGATCCCACCAATAAAGAGCCAAGAAAAATCAAGACCCAAATATGGCAGATATCCCACATAACCCATACAGGGAACATTCCTAGAACATCCATCTCAAGAGAACAAGGAGAATGCAACACTGGGTACCACAGGACTCCTACTACATGAGGCCACCACAGAAATATAGGGATTCAAAGCAAATCTGTTGAATGTATAATAACAAACAAGAAGAGTCACCTAAATAGAGGAGACAAAGAAACAACAACCAATTGAAAGAAAAAGAGGAATCTCCAGAAAGGCTGCTAACCAAAATTGAGACAAGCAAACTATTAGACCTTAAGTTCAAAATAATGGTTATTAAAAAGCTCAATGAGATCAATCAGAACTACAAAGAACTCCAGGGAAGCTACAAGGAACTTACTACGAACTTAAACAGCATGAAAAAGGACATAAAAACTATCAGTAAAAGCCCAGAGGAGCCCTGGCTGGTAGCACAGTGGATAAGGCGCCAGCCTGTGAACCCAAAGGTCGCAGGTTCGATTCCCCAGCCAGGGCACATAACCAGGTTGCAAACCAGGTCTCTAGTCAGGTCTGTGGCTGGAGGCAGGTGAAACACAACCATACATTGATGTCTGTCTCCCTCTCTGCCTCTCTCCCTTTCCCCTCTCTCTAAAAATAATGAAATAAAATCTTAAAAAAAAAAAAAAAAGAAAGAAAGCCCAGAGGAAACAAAAAATATAATTGGTGAAATGAATAACACAGTAAAAGGAATTAAAAGGAGGCTAAATGAAGCAGAGGATCAAATCAGCAAGTTGGAAGAAAACATTGGAGAAAAAAAAAAAATCCCAGACAGAACAACAAAATAAAAAAGCTCCCCCCCCAAATGAAGAGGGGTTAAGAGAGATACAGGATAAGATTAATGTAATTATATATAGATATAGATGTAGATATAGATAGATATATAATAGGGATTCCAAAAGGAGAAGAAGAGGAGCAAGGGATAGAAAGCCTATTTGAAAAAATAATGAGAGAAAATTTCCCTAACTTAATGAAAGAAAAAGTCACACAAACCCAGGAAGCTTAACATCCCAATGAAGGTGAACCCAAAGAAGCTCACACCAAGACACATCATAATCAAAATGGTAAATTTCAAAGATAGAGAGAATCTTAAAGACAGCAAGAGAAAAAGAACTAATAACATACAAGAGAGATCCATTAAGGTTACCAGCTGATTTCTCAACACAAACACTACATGCCAGAAGAAACTGGCAAAAAGTATTCCAAACAATGAAAAACAAAGGCCTGCAACCAAGACAATTCTACCCAGCAAGGCTGTCATTCAAAACTGAAAATAAAATAAGGGGTTTCTCAAACAAAAGAAGGCTAAAAGAACACATTTTCACCAAACCAGCATTACAAAACATGCTAAAGGGAAAACTTTAAGAAGATGAAGAGAGAGAGGAAAATAGGTGCAAAAGGAAAAATGGCCATGATCAAGTACCTATCAATAATGACCTTAAATGTAAATGTGTTAAATGATCCAATCAAAACATAGGGTAAAAAAAAAAAAAAAACATAGGGTAGCTGAATGGATAAGAAAACATAACCCACATATATGTGGTCTACAAGATACCCACCTCAGAACAAAAGTTCTACACAGACTGAAAGTGAAAGGATGAAAAAAATATATATATTCCAAGCAAAAACATTCAAATTCATGGAGAACAAATAACCTGCTATTAAATAATGAATGAGTTAACAATGAGATCAAGGAAGAAATCAAAAAGACTCTGGAAATAAGTGAAATGAACACATAACAGCCTAAAACCTATGGGGCACAGCAAAAGCTGTCCTGAGAGAGAAGTTTGTAGCAAGCCTACCTAAAAAGGATAGAAGAGCCTAAAATAAACAACCTAGCTATATAGTTATAAGAACTAGAGAAACAAAACACAAAACCCAGAGCAAGTAGGAAAAAGGAAATAATCAAGATCAGAGCAGAATTAAATGACATAGAGACTAATAGCACAATTCAAAGGATCAATGAATTCAAGAGCCGGTTCTTTGAAAAGATAAGCAAAATTGACAAGCCTTTAGCCAGACTCATCCATAAAAAAGAGAAAGGGCCTAAATAAATAAAATCAGGAAAAATTACAACTTATACCATGGAAATAAAAAGAATTATAAGAAATTACTATGAACAATTATAAGCCAAGGAATGGGACAACCTGGGTGAAATGGACAAATTTTTAGAAACACATATGCTCCCAAAACTGAATCAAGAAGAAACAGAAAGCCTGAGTAGTCCAATAATAGCTAGTGAAATTGAAGCAGTAATGAAAAAACTCCCAGCACACAAAAGCCCTGGATAAGACAGCTTCTCAGGTGAAATTTTATCAAACATTTAGGGAAGAAATAATTCCTATCCTCTACCTATTCCAAAATTTCCAAGATGAGGAAAGACTCCCAAACTCTTTCTATGAGGCCAATATTATTCTAATCCCAAAACGAGGTCAAGAAACAATGAAGAGAGTCAAATATCACACATGAACATACATGCTAAAATCTTTAACAAAATATTGACAAACCAGATCCAGCAATGTATTACAAATATCACACACCATGATTAAGTGGGATTCATCCCAAGAATTCAAAAATAGTACAATATCCACAAGTCAATAAACATAATATATCACATAAACAAATAAGACAAAAACCATATGATCATACCAATAGGTGCTTAAAAAGCATTTGATAATGTTCAGCAACTATTTATGATAAAAATGCTCAGCAAGATGGAAATAGAGAAAGAATACCTCACATAATAAAGGCCATATATGAGAAACCTGCAGCCAACATCATACCCAATGGGCAAAAACTAAAAGCTTTCCCCCTAAGATCAGGAGCAAAACAGGGGTATTGACTCTCTCAGCTTCTATTCAACATCATTTTGGAAGTTCTAGCCAATGATCAGACAAGAAAATAGAATCAAAGGCATTCAAATTGGAAAAGGGGAAGTAAAACTCATTATTTGCAGATGACATGATAGTGTACATAGAAAACCCTACAGGTTCCACCAAAAAACTCCTCCAACCTAATAAGTGAATTTGGCAAAGCAGTAGGATACAAAGTCAATATTCAGAAATCAAAGGCACTTTCATACACCAACAATGAAATATCAGAAACAAAAACTAGGAAAGAAATACCATTTACTATAGCAACAAGAAAAATAAAGAATCTAGGAATAAACTTAACCAAGGAAGTAAAAGACCTGTACTCAGAAAACTACAGAACATTGAAGAAAGAAATTAAGGAAGACGCAAGCAAATGGAAGAATATACCGTGTTCATAGAGTGGAAGAATTAACATCACTATAATGTCCATACTACCCAAAGCAATCTATAAATTCAGTGCAATCCCAATTTAATTATCAATGACATTTCACAGATATAGAACAAATACAGGGTACATGTGATCAATTGGCGAAATTGTAGTAACATAAACAACATAGTACAAAAGTTATATTTTGAAAAGTTATATTTTGAAATAAATTTATTCTTATATGTAAATACATAAATAGTCTTTTTTTGTTGTTGTTGTTCAAAAAGTTTCCATTTGCCACAATAATAAATTCAATTCAACTTTGAAATCTTGAGCATGTTTTAATTAACTTTTCTTTATCCATGGACATCATAATATTTTCAATCTTAGCTTTAACAGCCTCTTTTTTGGAATAAGGTTGTTTATTAACTTGTCTCTCTCACAAATGCTGCATACATAATAGTCTAAAGGATTTGCATCTGGTGAACTAGGCAGCCAGATTTCCTCTAACCAGAATTTAGGAACATTGACACTGAGACATTTTTGCACCTTTTTGGCATTATGTGCTGGTGCACCATCTTGTTGGAAAATAAATGATGTCCATTTGTGACTTGCTTCATCCACAGTACAACTAACTTCTTTCAAAGTGTCAAGGTAAACATCCTGGATCTTCACAAATGATCTCTTGAATTCTGTGTACAATATCTGGACTAGTGTGATCCTTGCATACCTTATGCATTTTTCTTGTTGGTGTGGTGACATCAGGATCATCATCATACACCTTCTTCACATTGTAAACTGTATGTATAAGGATGTTATTGAAGTCCACAATTTCCTTAGCAGTTGGCCCTGCATGCAGTTCAGAAATGATGGCTGCTCTAACGTTGTATTCCTTCGACATGATGGTTGCTCTCAGAATTTAATACTTCATATCTGAAACAATGATGTTAAATCATAACCTTAAAAACATAGCTTTTTGAAATGAATAAGAAGTATGTGAAATAAGGAGATGCAAAGTTATTGCCAATTGATCGTGTGCACCCTGTATTTCAAGAATTTATATGGAACCACAAATGACCCCAGGAATCACAGAATCTGACATCAAACCATATTACAAAGCCACTATAATCAAAACAGTCTCATACTAGTATAAAAACAGACACATAAGTCAATGGGACAGAATGGAAAGCCTATAAATACACCCATGTCTCTATGATCAATTAATATTTGACAAAGGGGACAGGAGTATAAAATGAAGTAAAAATAGCCTCTTCATTAAATGATGTTGGCATATCTGAATGGGTACATGCAAAAAATTAAACTAGACCACCAACTCATACTATACACCAGAATAAACACAAAATGGATAAAAGAATTAAGTAGAAGTTACAACTCCGTAAAAGTCCTAGAGGAAAACATAGGCAGCAACATTGTAGATATCTCACACAGCAATGTTTTTGCTGATATATCTCCTGAGGCAAGGAATATAAAGGAAAGAATAAACAAATGAGACTATATCAAATTAAAAACTTCTGCACAGCTAAAGAAAATATCAGCAAAATGAAATGGGACACAACAGCATGGAAGGAACATATGTGCCAATGAGATCTCAGACAAGGGTTTGATATCAAAAATATATAAAGAACTCATGCAATTCCACATCAGGAAGACAATCCAATTTAAACATGGGCAAAGGACCTGAATGGACACTTCACCAAAGAGGATATGTAAGGGGGATGTAAGGAAGCCCCCCTTAATGGCCTTGGCTAACCTCCCTTAACGGCCTTGGCTCTTGGGCAGCAGCCAGCTTGAGTGATAAGAAATGTGTCGAAAACTAGATCTAACTGCTACATTTGCTTCTGTACAGCTGCTTGCCCCACGTAGGCCAGGGAGTAAAGCTTCAGCTATAAAAGTTGCTGCTTGCCTCAGCTCGGGGCCCAGAATTTGGACAGCTTCTCCTCTGGGACCTCGTGTGAATAAAGGATCATACTCCTGCACCTCCCCAGTGTCTGGTCAATTTCCTTCTGAATTCTGATAGGACAGATATACAGAATACCCATTGACACATGAAAGTAGGCTCAACATCACTACCCATTAGAGAGGTGTAAATTAAAACCACAATGAGATACTACCTCACACCTGTCAGAATGACCATTGTAAACAAATCAACAAACAATACTGGCTGGTGAGGATGTGGAAAAAAGGGAACCCTAGTGCATTGTTGGTATGAATGCATATTGGTGCAACCACTGTGGAAAACAGTATGGACTTTCCTCAAAAAACTAAAACTGGAACTGTCTTTTGATCAATCAAACCCACTGCCAAGATTATACCCTAAGAATCCTGATAAAACAATTCAAAAGAAGCTATGAACTCCAATGTTCATAACAATGTTATTTACAATAGCCAAGTCCTAGAAATAGCCTAAAGGCACATCAGTAAATGAGTGGATCAAAAAAACTGTGATACATTTACTACAGTACAATACTATCCAGCAGAAAAAAAAAGAAGGAAAACCTACCTTTTGTGACAACACAGTTGGAATTGGAGAGCATTATGCTAAATGAAATAAGCCAGGTCATGAAAGACAAATACCATATAATCTCACCTATAAGTGGAAACTAATGAACAACAACAACAAAACAAAACAAAACAAAAACCCAGCAGAACGGAACCAGAGACATAGAAATAAGAAACATACTGACAGCACCTGAGGGAAGCATGGAGGGGGATAATAGTGGAAAGAAGGGAAAGGATCTTGTCAAGCAATAAGTATAAAGGACCCGTGGACATAGACAACTATGGGAGCAGAGGTGGGAGAGCAGGGTATGGAAGATCAATGTGGGGAAAATAGGACAGCTGTAATTAAAAAACAATAAACATTTTCTTTAAAAAAGAAAGGGATTCTTACCTTTTGAAGCAGCATGGATGGACTTAGAAGCTATTATGCTAAGTAAAATAAGCTACTCAACAAAAGACAAATACCATATGATCTCACTTATCAAAAGAATCTAACGGATAAAATAAATTAGTAAGCAAAATAGAATCAGAGGCATAGAAACAACAGATTGGCAGCTATAAACTTGGAGGTTGGAGGTTGAGACTAGTTAAAAGAAGGTGAAGGTATTAGTGAAAGAATATATACACATGACACATGGACATGGACAATGTTGTAGGGATTAACTGTGGGAGTTTGGGGAGTAGCTGGGTGCAGGGGAGCAGAGAATAATATTGAAACAACAGTAATAGCATAACAATAAAAAACTTTTAAAAAATTAAGTGAAACAACCTATACCTGTTTCACAATTCCAAATTTTATCCTCTATTTACTTAAATTTTCAATTATAAGAACTAGTTAACTTTAAAAAGGCCTCTCATTCCATAGGCTTAGTGAGTAGTGTGGGTGTGTAGGGGTGAAGGAAAAGTACATGTAATTGAAGAAAACCGTTAAAATTTTGTTAGAATTGTAAACGCATTAATATCTTATAATTATTACAATAAACTTTAAAATCTATGAAAAATCATGTTGTATAAGGGGATTACTATTAAATGACTTTATTTATGTTCATGTAGCAAACAAATTGCATTTATGGGGGCAGAGAGAAAATAAAATTTTAGCAGGTTTGACACTTTAAAATTATGTTATTTTTTTGTATTTTTTTTGAGTATGGCATACTTCAGCCTGCATTCTTTAAATATAGCTTTGTCATCACACCTGGTCAAATTCTATTCATATAAAATATTTCTGATTCTTGACTCTGGAAAGAAGGTTGGTGCAAGGAAAAGAGCACAAAGCTCTTTGACTTACTTTGGGTCTTAGAATTATTTTCCAGGACTAGACCAGAAAATAGTTTGTTTAATCCAATGGACATATTTATGAAAGAATAGCTGGTCCAAAGAAACTCGAGTAAGGATTGCTAATAAATTTCTATTTGATTTAATATTTAAATTTTTTTCTTATTTGTGTAATACTGTAGAAAATGGTTCTTATATTTTCTTTTATGCATTGAAGCCTTGTTAAATTATATATTTATATAACTGATTGTAAACAGCTTCTGAAGCAGAGCAGTAATTATTTACTAACAGAAAATACACATTTCAATTCATCAGGGACCAATTTTCTCTTTCTAGGACAATACATTGAGATTCAGATGAAGCATCACCTTATTTGTAAACAAGAAACTCCAGAAATTAGGGTGGTTATATAAGAAAGGGGCATAGACAGCTGTTCCTCCTTCCTTTCTTCAGTAGGAAACATTCAAGGAGAAGAGATAAAATACAAGTGATAAATGGAGGATATTAAACTCAATATTTCTTTGATTAATTGTAGGTATAATGAAGCATTGTAGGTTTCTTTCTTGCTTTCTTTTCTCTCTCTCTCTCTCTCTCTCTCTCTCTCTCTCTCTCTCTCGTAAAATACAAAAATATTTTATACACAGACACACACACATATGTATGCATATATGCATATACAAATGTATACAAATATATATATATTTAAGAGTAAATATATTATATATACACACACACATATATATACATATATATATTTACAAGAGTAAATATTTTCTGAAACATATGTTTCAGGAAGAAAATGTAATCACATAACTAAAGATATGAATTAGAGTTTCTAAACATGAAGGTCATAAGTTTCAAACTAATCTGAAATACTGTAAAGTACCCTCACCATGGCTGGTGTGGCTCAATAGATTGAGTGCTGGCCTGCAAATCAAAAGGTCGCTGGTATAATTCCCAATAAGGGCACATGTCTGGGTTGTGGGCCCCAACTGGGGGCATGCGAGAAGCAACCAATGGATGTTTCTCTTTCACATCAATGCTTTTCTTTCTCCCCCACCTTCTCCTCTTTCTAAAAACAAATAAATAAATCTAAAAAATATTATTAAAAGTACCCTTAAGAATAGTTTAGCAAACCCACAAAAGATATTCATGGTATTATTCTTCTCTACCACCACAATGAAATATGGAAACACAGACAAGATACCAAGCCTTTGCATTAATTTTTCTGTCCCGGGGAATATTGGACTTTCTTTGTGATTTTGATTTAGACCAAATTTTTCCTGTCTAAACACACATCCCATGTTTATATTTCATTCTCTAAATGAACCCCGCTGTTTCCCCTGAAAAAATAATTATCTAAGCTAACCCACAAACTGTTTAAAGTATGTGTTCAATTTTTAGGCTCTTAAAATAGAAACCAACTTATTTGGGTACAGCAGTCAAACAGGACAACAAAGTCACCTCCTCACTGTATCTTTCTAGAGCAGAATATTTTTAATCAACTATACATCAGAAAATAGCATATGTGAAGGCATATGCTCTTTGTCAGAGGCACCCCAGATTTGTTGATTTACCAAGTCAGCAGTTGCTTTCTCAGAGAAGCTACAAAAAACCTAACCCCATATCTCTTCTATAGTCTAGAGATATTCGCCTTAGCAACAGCTCCTTTAGCTGATATTGTACTTTGAATGTGTACATCTACAGATCAGAAATTGAGAAAGTTCATCAACTGGTCAACTTCCCACAGGCTATAACTACATGAAATAGATTAGCAATAACTATTGGAAAGTTCTTTTTTTAAAGATTTTATTTATTATTTTTAGAGAGAGGGGAATGGAGAGAGGTGGAGAGGGAGAGAGACATCAATGTGCAGTTACCTTCTTTATCTGCCTCTAGCTCTCGACCTGGTTGGAGACCTGGCTTGCAACCTGGTTATGTGCTCTGGCTGGGGAATTGAACCAGTGACCTTTGGGGTCAGAGGCTGGAGCCTTAAACTCTGTGTCACCAGCCAGGGCTTTTATTTTTCATTAAAATCATCTTTTATAAATGATTTCAGTTAGGAGTCTATCAAAAAAGCAGAACCACTATGAGTGACATGAAATATGGACCTTTTAAGGATGAGACCTTCTACCATTCATGGAAGATACCTGCCTCTACATATCATGGTAGACTTAAATTTCCTACAGGTTATGAGAGACAGCAATTAGGGGGGAAACTGATAGACATGAGGCAGCAAGAAGTAACAATAAACTGGTACATACAAGGATAAATAGAAAAACCTCCAATCCCAAGGGTATGGATGACCTGCAGAAAAAGTTGGAAACTTCACCATGGAGCTGCTTAGGTACCTGATCCAGAATTAAAAGATTCTGAAGGAGGTCTGGTGGAAGCAGAGGTCAGCAGCTGACCCACATCAGATATCTGAGTCAGTAACTCAGTGAAAATTTGCAAAGCTGCAATTGTGTCTAGTGTCCCACATTGATATTTGGTATGCAATAGTTGATGTTCCACTTCTGTTATGCTCATGCAAATTTTTTGTTGTTGTTTGGCCAACTCTAACCTGAAACACTAACGAGTAGAGGATTTGGGCAAAAGCTTGACTTAGACAGGCTGACACAACTTAAAGCAACTAGAGTCTATCCTTGTGAAATTGGCATCCATGCAAACATATTTTATCCATTTTTAAACTTCCAAATAAAGACATTAATAAAAATCTTGCTTCTGCCTAGCTTGATGCAAACATCCATTATGCAACTAAAAATACAACTCTCCAAAATAAAAAAAAAAAACTAAATCCCTTATGTCACTTTAAAAAACGGAGGGTTGCTATCCAGTACTCTTCTAAGTCACGTGTCCCTTTTGATATAAATACTGTGATCAAGTTAACCATTGTTAATATATATTATGTTAAATAGTAGGGGGATAGCAGATAAAAAAAAGTTTTGGCTAATATGTATACTTATATCATAATAAAGAAAAAATACTAATTATAGTCCTTATTTCAGAAACTCCCCGCACCATATCCTCTTTGCTTTCGGCAAGCATGTTTGCTAGTCATGATTTCCTGCCTGGTTGAAGGACCCAACTTTCATTCCTCCAGAGGAAGATCAAGTGTCCATAGAAATTCCTTTTGGGTATAGGTCAATAGCAGTCCTTCCAGTGTTAGGTTGCTATGGTTTTCCATTAACATTTACCACACAACACATGGGAGTAACAGAAACCACAGAAAATCTCCTGCAATCCAAACACCCACCCCTTCTTTCCCCATCATAAATAGCAGCTCAATCTCCTCTTGAAAGTATGGATAAATCAGCCAGAATAATAAGCCTTTCCTTTGATATTTTGTTCATTGTCATTAGGCTACCAAAAGATTCCCATAGGAAGCATAAAGACAAAGTTCCAGGGAAAGGAAATAAAATTTCATTAATGAATAACCCAAGTTAATATTGAATGGCACCACTGCTGTATACATATATATGATATATAATTCCTGGCTAGAAAAGAGATGTACTGTATGGTAGTCACAAATTTAGAGCATATACCACATTCTATAAGACATTGCCCATTTCCTCAAGATGTCACTTGGTTAACACTATAAAAGAGTCTTCACAGTGTCTAATTCAGGGTAATAAGGAACATGTGATGACTGGTGAATTCATGAGCATGAACCTGTTGTCACACTCAATTTGCTGTAAAATCGGCTCTTTGGTCAGGAGCAATGCTTTGTGGAACACCATAATGGTGAATCAGGCATTCTGCAAGTACACTGATGCTGGTTTTGACAAAGTATTATAGGCAAAAAGGGTAAATTCATAATCCAGAGTATATGTTTGTTCCAATGAGAAGAACATTCTTTGTCTTCCCATGATGAAAGTAGTCCAATATAATTAGCATTTCACCAAGCGGGTGGCTGATAACACCAAGAAATGAGGCCATGTTAGGAACTCAGTGTTAGAATCTGCTTCTAGCCAATTTGGCCCTTAATAGTAGTTGTAGTCATATTGACCTTCAGAAAGGAAGCAGGTGTTGCTTAGTTTATGCATGACCTCCATGCTGGCCACCATGACTTTATTCAAGGAGCCCATTGGGAAAGGATGAGATGACTGGGTAGAGAGGCTGACTGATACCTACATAGTTGATCATCTTATACATTGGATTAAGACCTCTCCCAGGGGACTTTTTGATGAGAGATCTTTCCATATACTTCTGTCTTATAACTTTATCATTAAATTTTCGGTTATATATTTTCCAAGTTCATTAAAATCATTGTGTAGATTTATACTTATGGCCACTTCACCTTCTGGAAAAAATGAGCAACCAAATGTACTGCATGAAATTCTGCTTATTGAGAGAATTTTCTTGTATCACTCCGTTCTTCAGGGTCACCCATAAGTGGGCTTATGATGCTGCTGCTGGCCCCTTTAAGGTGATGCCAGGATGTCAATCAGAACCATCTGTAAACTAGTCCCCATTCTTTTCTTCCTCAGAACTGGTCATAGGGTACATCCTGTGAGGCCAGATAGGAAAATTGAGAGCAAGGAAGCAGCATAGCAGGGTTAGGGGCCATAGGTTATGTGTTTTAATCTTTTTTAACTAAAATAATATGTAGGAGCAAGTACTTGGTTACCCAACAGCTTTCCTTTTATAGCCACCTGATTAAAGGTATCTACAGTTTACAGTTTAAGTAACTTTTTGTCACTGCATGCCCTAAATTCTATGTATCTCTTTTACCAGTGGCAAAGGGGTCACTAACGCCTTTGAATCTAATTAGATCTAAAAAATAGTTCCAGATTACCCAGAATTAACTCACATAACCTATCCATAAACTTCCTTTCCCCTGAGACTATTCCAATTCCTGTTCCAGTTAAGATTTGATCAAGGAAGCACAACCCTTAGAATGGTGTAGAATATGCAATTGATTATGAAATTGGATTTCATACAGTATGGTAATTGGTGAAAACTTCTACAGAATCTTATTTTCTCTGTGTCTGGTTTAGGGCCTGAAATCAGCACAGGTCAGCAGGGTGCGCTCTTAGGAAGCAAAGCTGGAGAGACAGCAGGGGGAAGAATAAGGACAGAGGAGACATGTGAGGACACACTGAAACCCAGGTCTGTCTGTCACCCACTCCAATAAAGTAACAGAGGGAATCCACAAAGGAAGCTGGAGCTGTTACCACAGAACTTCCCTAATGCCCTATCCAGGATTCAGAGAAGCTGCGAGAGAGAATCCAGATGGGCCCTGGATGTCACTTTCCTCTCTTTCTCCCTATTACTCCAGTGTCTTTTCTCTAGTGAATTGCTTTTAGAGATAATGACGTAGAGAGCAGAAGGTCAAAGCCCTAAGCCACCTATTTTCACTGCAGTTTTCCATCTTTGTTTCAAATGCAAATTCAGATAACCCCTCTGCTTTCTCTAACATTTACTAAGAAAACAAAAGCTTGCATTGGTCTGGATGGTTATGATTTTGAGATCCTAGTATTTACATGCTAAAATGCCAAGGGTCTAAAATGGTCATGTGAAGAATTCAGCCTATTTCCTCTGATATAAATAATAATAATAGTAATAATAATAATATTTTTCACTTGTTAGGGAGCATAGGTATTAGCTTGAAAAATGGGCTTCTAGAAGAGAAGAAAGACGGTGACAGAGTAGAGGGCAGTGCTGAAGGCGTTCTTGAGTGCCAGAGCAGCTGGAGGTTAGGGTAGGGAGCACAAGACATTGGCAGGTCCCTGCAAATTGGAGCAGTAAGCATCTGGATTCAGGGGTACACAGCCCAGAGGCTACAGAGACCTACAGAAGAGCAGGTGAGACAGTTTGGAACTGGCTTACTGGCGGGCCAACACCAACTCTGGGCAGTGGTGGCTCTGCCCAGAGGGGCTGCTGTGATAAGACAGCTTCAGGTTCCCCAGTGAATAGAAGTCTGAGCAGTGAGGTGTGGACAGTGAGTGCAAACTCCAGAGGGATTGAGGAATTGAACTCCTGCAGGGGAGGGACTGTGTGGGAGCCATGCTCTGGGGGCTGAGAGAGAAGCCCCTTCTGTGGCTAGAGGTGGAGGAGGAGAGACCCATCAGAGGACAGGACCAGGAAAGCAGGGAAGTACACTAGCAGGGGAGTCCAAAGGGCTGAAAATTGTGCCGCTGTACCACCTAGGGAGAAGGCAGCTCGGAGCCCCTGAAAGAGCTGGAGGGAAAGGTTTAGTCATCACTGGTGCTGTTGCTACCAGGCTCCCCACAGATATAGAGGCCCATCCAAGCAGTGAAAACCTCCACAAAGAGCTGGACAGGAAAGGCTACCCTTTGCTGGCAAACTACATTGCAGGCCCCCTGGGGAGTCAGGCAAGCATTGCAGAGGCTGAGGTGAAAACCTCCTCAAAGAGCTGGAAGGGGAGGGCTAGCCATCCCAAGAACAAATGAAGTTATAGGCCACCACTGCTTGGAGTCAGGTGCCCTTTGCAAGCAGAAACCTCCTTGAGGAGCTGGAGGGGCAGTGGGGAGTGGCCGTCAACACCACATAAGCACCCTGCAGGTCTTCAAACAGAACCAGTGAGAGAAGGGAGGGACCCTTCTGTCTACCAGCAATGCAGAAACCCAGCTAGGCTACTGGAGGTTCAGCCTACTGGGTGGGAAGGCACTCAGAATCAGCCTTGACTGTGACAGCCATAGGCCCTGCCACTCCAAAGCCACACAGCCTGATTGTAGACTGCAGAGACTTGATCAAGAAAAAGAGGCAGACTCAGGAAATGGATCTCTGCTCATCTCAAGCACCTAAATTACACCGGGAGCTACAAGAACTATTAATCCCTGACATATCCTTTTCAAAAGTTACTTCCAACCCATGCAATTAGTGCATTTTAAGTGAATACCAATTATATCATAGTGTATCCCAGTTCTTATATTTTAATTTCTCCCTTATCTCAATCACCTAACTAATCAAGACCCTCCTCCTACACTTGTTTTAAAGTCTATTCACTCTCCTTCTATGACTCATTCCCAGTCCTCAATCTAAGTATTCCTCCCTTCCCTAGCCACATAAACTTATTTATTTATTTATTTATTTATGTGGGTGCACTACTAGGGACTACACATTCTTTTTTCTGCTAAAAGCACATGGGTCCTGGCTCCACCTGGACCAATCAGGACTCATTACGGGTGGATAGGGAGGTAGATGTGACAACTATATATATAGACTTATATTGTTCATTCGCACTTGAGGCATTCTGATTTTTCCCCTTCCCATTTCTATATAAGAGATAAGTTGACTTTCTCTCTTGTATCACTACTATCTTTGCTACTCTTTGCACCCTTCAATTTACCTATACTTTAGTCAACTTAGTAATTTCCCCCCTCTTACAACAGTCTTATCATATCTACATCCTTATTAAGACTGGCTCAGAGAAAGATGGTGACAAAGTAGAGAGCAGTGCTGATGGTGTTCTCGACTACCAGAGCAGCTAGAGGATAGGATAGGGAGGTGAGATGTCTCCAGGTCCCTAAGAATTGGAGCGGTCAGCATCTGGACTCAGGGGAGCACAGCCCAGAGGCAGCAGAGACCTGCAGGAGAGCAGGTGAGGGGGCTCCAGACTTACCTGCTGGTGGGCTGAGGTCAGCTCTGGGCAGGGGTGGCTTTACCCAGAGGCGCGTGTTTAACTGAAGTCAGCTCCAGGCTCCCTGGCGACTAGAAATCTGAACAGTGAAGTGTGGGCAGCGAAGGCAAAAGCTATAGGGAACAAGGAATTGAACTCCTGCAGGGGAGGGACTGTGTGAGAGCCTTGCTCCAGCAACAGGGAGAAGAAGCTCCTCACAGGGCTAGAGGCACAGGAGAAGAGTCCTGCAGGGAGCAGGAGCAGGGGAGCAGGGAAGTGTACTGGCCGGGGTGGCGAGAGGGCCAAAAATGGTGCTGCTGGGCCACCGGGGAACCAGCAGTTTAAAACCCCTGCGAGGGGGGAGGCCCAGCCCTACACACCCACACAGGCTCCCAAGCTCCCACGGAAACCCCAAACAGCAAGCCGGGAACTAGTAGCTGGGGCAACTGACCTGCCCATTGCCCTAGACAAAGACTGCAGACGCCTAGGAGAGGCACATCACAGAGGCCACGTAAAGACTCCTTGGAGAGCTGGTCAGCTTGGAGATTTGGCTCTCGCCCACCCTGGGGAGCTGGGCAGTGTTGGAGGACCCCGGGCACTGTTGATGGACAGGGGCTGCCTCCTCCGGGAACTGCAGGGGCAGGGCCAGTCATCACAGGAACCAGCAAGGTTGCAGGCTGCCCTGCAGGGGTGCCAGGTGCCCGTCACAGGCAGGAACCTCAGCCAGGAGTGGGAGAGGACACCCTGCGGGCTCCAGACTACCAGCACCCCTAAAGCCAGCTAGGCTTCGGGAGGCCCAGCCTACCTGGGGGCTGACACTCAGAATCAGCCCTGACTGTGACAATCAGAGGACCCATCACACCAAGACCAGCTAAACTATAGACTGCAGAGACCTGACCAAGAAAAAGAGGCAGCCTCAGAAAATGGATTGCTGCTAATCTCAAGCACCTGAGTTATACTGAGAGCTACATGAACTATTAATCCCCAACATGTCCTTTTCAAAAGTTACTTCTCACATATTCTTAATCACCCCCCATCCCAATCCATTAAATACCCAAGACCCTCCCCCTATTCTTGAATTAAAGTCTACTCAATCTCTGTCTACAACGCATTCCCAGTCCTCAATCTAAGTATTCCTCCCTTCCCCAGCCACCTAAACCCTTTCTTTATTCTTTTCTTCCTTCCTTTTTCTTTTTTTTCCCCCTCCTTTTTTTTCTTTTTTCTTTTTTTCTTTTCTTCCTGTTAAAGCCCACAGGTCCTGGCTCCACCTGGACCAATCAAAGATCATAAAGGGTGAACATACACCTAAACCCTTTCTTTATTAATATAGGTTTTTCTTTCTCTTGTGACTTTCCCCCACCCCGCCCCTTTTTTTTTCTTCTTCTTTCTTTTCTTCCTGATAAAGCCCACTGGCCCTGGCTCCACCTGGACAAAACAGAGATCATAAACGGTGAACAGACACCTAAACCCTTTCTTTATTAATATTGATTTTTCTTGGTCTTGTAACTTTTTCCTTTTTTTTTCTCTCTCTCTCTGATATAAGCCCAGAGGTCCCAGCTCCACCTGGACCAATCAGGGATAATTAAGGGTGAACGCCACCTAAACCCTTTTTGCTTATTATATATATATAGTTTTTGTTTGTTTTTTTCTGCAAAGAGCCCTCAGATCCTGGCTCCATCTGGACCAATCAGGGATTATTAAGGATGAACAGCCATCTAAACCCTTTCTTCTTATTATTATTATCATTTTTATTTCTTTTTTCTTTTTTTTTCTTCTCTCTTTTCCCTTTTTTTTTTTCTGCTAAAAGCCCACAGTCCCAGAATACAACCAGACAGCCCAAATAAAGGACACACCAAGAACAACAAGTGGAGAAAATCTGGGAGACTGCAACTTTGAACTCCACAAATCTCTTATCACAGAAGGATGCTCAACTAAGGCAAGGAAGCAAATCAGGTTAACCCAAGGAAAAAACAAAAAACAAATAAATAAATAAAAAGCAAGCAAGAACAGACACCCAAAATGCGGAAATAAAAAATAAGTTCATCACCAAAAGGAATGGAAGAATCCCCAGAAAGAACACAAAATGAAACAGAGACACCTGAAATATCGGATAAGGAATTCAAAAGAATGATGATAGAGAAGCTCAGTGAGCTTAGCCACATTAAAGAAAACTATAAACAACTCGAGGAAAAATACAAAGAACTCCAGGGAAGTTACAAGGAACTTACTAAGAGCTACAACAGCATGAAAAAGGACATGGAAACTATCAATAAGTGCCAGGAGGAAATGAAGAATACAATTTCTGAATTGAAGAATACAGTAGAAGGAATCAACAGTAGGCTAGAGGAAGCAGAGGACCAGATCAGCGAGTTGGAGGATAATGTAGACAAATACTCCAAGACAGTACAAGAGAATCAAAAAATGCTGAACAAGATTGAAGAGGGTTTAAGAGAGCAAGAAAGCTGCAGGACAACATGAAACGTAACAACATCCGTATCATATGGATACCGGAAGGAGAAGAGAAACAAGGAATGGAAAACCAGTTCAAAAAAGTCATGATAGAAAATTTCCCTAACATGATGAGTGAAAACATTAATCAAGTTGAGGAAGCACAGAGGATCCCCATGAAGATCAACCCAAACAGACCAACACCAAAGCACATTATTATTAAAATAGCTAATTTCAAAGACAAAGAGAGAATCCTAAAAGCATCAAGAGAGAAATGACAAATAACATATAAAGGGGCTCCAATAAGGCTATCAAATGATTATTCAACAGAAACAATTCAAGCCAGAAGGGAATGGCAAAAAGTATTTCAAGTAATGGTAAACAAAGGCTTGCAACCAAGAATACTCTACCCAGCAAGGCTCTCATTCAAGATAGAGGGAGAAATAAGGAGCTTCCCAGACAAAA